>JBAMHV010000008.1:21504202-21526117 GCA_037177535.1 Pseudomugil gertrudae
CTGATTGGAGACTCTAAATTGCCCATAGGAGTGAGTGTGTGTGTGCATGGTTGTCTGTCTATGTGTGTTGGCCCTGTTTTGGACTGGCAACCTGTCAGGACGTACCCCGCCTTTTGCCCATTGTGAGCTAGGATTGGCTCCAGCAAGCAGTAGCAACAGAAACCTAGAAGAACTACTGGAAAACACAGTTAGCTGAAAGATTATTTTATGAAGAATAATTCTGCTCCCTCCACTTTTGAAGTCCTTGATTGACCTCCCCAGTCACCAGATCTCAATCTAACAGAACACCTTTGGGAAAAGGCAGCTAAAAAATCTGCAGCAACTGTACGAATATAGAACTAAATCACAGAGGAATGTTTCCAACACCTTGTTGAATTTATGCCATAAGATATTTAGATGGTTCTGCAAGCTAAATTGAAAATCATGTTATAAAGGGACACTTGTGCTCATCACACCAGGTTGTGAAATTTTCAGCATACTTTTAAACACCTGATGCCACAGATGGCTGGATGAAACAGCTGGTGAACACACACACACACACACACACAGAGACACACACACACCCTCTTCAGGAGGTCATGGCTGTCTCTTTGTATTAATTTGCCAGCAAATGGTCGTGCATTGCACCGCTGATGAAGGGTGAAGCATGCAGCTCTTTTCATTACTGTGTGCTAATTAGAAACTGAACCATTGTGTATGAATCACCTCATTAATCAGCAGAATGGGAATTTCCACTTCCAGTTTGCTTTAACTCTCAGGACGTGTCAGGGTGTGCATTTGTTAGCGAGATGCAGATCACAATTTTCTTCCACCTCTGTGTTCGTGTACTTCAAAGCAGCACGCTGATAAGCAACCGAAAGCTCAGAAGCAGAAGATGGTACAAACGTCTACTGCTGACAACTGAGGCAGAAGGAAGACGAGTGTTAGGTTTCATCTCTGAGTGCAGTGATGCACAAATATTATGTTACATCTATTTTCAGTGCACACTGGTTCCTAGCGTTGCACTATTGTCATGTATGTCGTGACAGAATGTAGCTGATGCTATATAAAAGTATTCTATGCATCTGCACATTCATGATGGTGAATATCAACTGGAAGAATGAGCAGTGATATGGAGTTCAGATAAGAAAAGAGAAATTTTACAAAGTATCTGACAGTTTTCCACATGTTTCCTTTGAGCAAATATATCTTAAGATCCTCCAGATTTGCCCTGTAGTCAGTAAGGAGATTGTTCCAAAGGGGTGACAGTTATGTTTTATGATGTAAAATGCTTTTCAGGACTTTAACACATTTAACAGGCTTCCAGGTTTTAAACATGATAAAATTGTACCTGTTTTTGTGAACAAGACTTGGGTCTTTTGTTGGGTTCATGATCAATGACTGTAAATGTAATAATGCCTACGGTAATTAGGCATAAATAATGTAATAAAAAATAAGTTGTGTCAACTTAAAATAAGAAAACCAATATTCAAAGTTACTTCATTAACATTGATAGCTTTGTTCTGCAGAAAAGCAATGACTTATGGGCTTTCCACAACAAAACACAGGTAATCTGACACAGAGGTTCTTTATTGAGTGACAGTTCACCAGTATAGGATTAATTAAGTAAGTTCAAAACACACAATATATATTTATAGTGAAATAAAAACAAGAACAAAGACATTTAAGAAGCTGACTGATGTGTACAGTGTAAAAAGCTACCAAACTATCCAGCATAGAGTTGCTAAGAAGCAGTTGAGTGTAGAAATCAACTTTGTGGAGATGTGGAGGAATAAACGACTGCACTGCAGAGGAAAAACAAAACAAACCAACATAACTCTGCAAAGAGAAAGATTTGTTTGCCACTGGAGAGATGGTTCAATCATGCAGCACTAATACAGGCAAAAATCAAGTCCATCCACTCAGCTTTACTCTGAGATGAACCTCATTAGAAGCATTTCCTCTTCAGAGACTAAAGTCTTCTCACCTCACGCGAGACCATTTTACAGCCATTGCTTCTCATGTCCCCAGTATGTGTACCTCACAGTCTAAAGCATAAGTGCTGCCAGACCTCGTTTACATGAAACAAGTCTGTGACCCAGTATGCTCTGAGTTAACAGTTTACATCCTGTAGGAGGGATATGATGATAATGATGATATCCTTCATGACAATAGCATTAACATCCTAAGTACGGTAGATATAAAATGAACAAGGTTTATGGAAGGTCTTTTTTATAAGATTAATAAAATGATCTGAACTATGAAGGGGCCTGTGCCCCAGCCCCGCTCTTATCTAGCAATGCCACTGGTTCAAAGTCTTTACAACCACAGTGGAATAACAAACAGTTGCAGGAAACCAGTGTTCCTGGAACCAGAAGTTGTAGCAAAAGCAGTGCTGAGCCATGCAGAAAAGCCATTACAGGTTAAAACTGCTTGCAACCTGTTACAACGATGGCATTTAAGGTCAACAAAACATTTGCAATGCAGAGGTTTGTCTGCGACAACATGAGTGAGGTTGGCTTCTTCAACAAGTTCAAGCCAGGCTTTTAAACCCCACTCTAAAGAACTTTAACCCAACGCTTTTAAGCAACCTTTTCAGACACTTTCAATTAAACTCTGCAGGTTGATTTGAATATTTAAAAATGAAGATATCATGTGATCATGAGGGCTGAAGTGGTAGTGCATTTCTGATTGCATGACCATGAAGAGTTACTCTGAGTATGAATTTAGCTGCTTTGCTAATGATAAGGAGCATCAAACCACCTTCATCTGGACTTTTTTTCAAACTTGTACAAAATGTTGATAAGCTTGAAGCAAAAAATGGTATGCAAAGGTAATTGGACACCTTTGAATAACACAAGTTTACCAGAGATGGAAGATAAGAACAAATGAGAAGTAACAACAATCTACTGTAAAACATGCTAATCTTTCTGTATCTGTTGGCTGTTGTCATACGAGCTGTAAATTCTTTACACAGTCTGGGTCACATCTGCCTCCTACCTAACAGCTGAGATAAAAAAGGCAGAATATTTAGTTTTTTAATGCTAATGTTAATGTCTGGAACAAACTGGAGGACATCCTAATGTCTTTTAAAAATGTGATTTTTAATTCTTCTTGTTTTAATTAAGTTATGAATTTTCTCTTTTTCAATCTGCTTTCTTAATTATGCACATTGATCATGATGATAGGGGGCTGATGCTGATTATGGTGGTGATGATGATGCCCTGCTGACATCTGTTAGTAATATCATCAGACTCAGACCTACCATACTGACCCTTTGGTCCTCTGTTTTAGCTAGCAGCTTCACATTTCTTATCATAAATTTAATCTACGGGTGCATCTACACTCATCAAAATGTTAAACTCAGCTATGAGTCTGATAAAAGGCCTATTTTCCATCTTCAAATGACAGCATGGACAGGTCTTTTCAGTCAATCTCTTTTCACAGTCCTTATTTTTCTTTTTTCAAACTGGGTTGTGGAGCTCTCTGAGGTTAAAACAACCGCAATTTGCCAATTTCATTAAATATGCCAGAGTAGGATGAGCCTTAAAAGCATCCAAAATGCAATTATCTGCAAATTAAATATGCTGTCATGCTATTATCACAGTAATTCCTTCTGCTTTTCTGCACCTCCATTCATAATTTAATCCTTTATGCACTTCCCATGTTGTAAGTGTTGCCAGTGCTCCTGGCAAGGTAGGCTGACAGACACAGGAAGAAGACATCCTGCAGAGATGGGTGGCCTAATTTTAGGTAAATTATCAGTTAAAGTCGTTGTTGTTTATTTAGGGGTTTAGATTTCATGTTCTACTGGGTCAAGTCAGAGGATAGAAATGAGACAGCAGATGTGATGATGCAACACAATGAAGAAAAAAGATGGATGAAAACGGGATTTTATGTGTGTGGGGGTTGCATTCCAATAATTTTATAACACGGTCTAAAAAATGCATCTGCATGCACGGGCTATTAAAACAATGGAAATGGAAAGTTATTCAAAACCTTTGTTTACACATTGATCAATCTTATGTTAAGTTAAAAACATATTAAATTCTCTTAAGGTGAAAGAAAGACAGAAGAGAATAACTGAAATGAGTTTTACAGACAGCAAGGCTATTTTTACAATGTGACTCAATAGGTTTAGGAAAAAAAACCAAATGTATAGTAGCTGATATGATGAAGAAGTAAAGTCCACGCACTAGAAAATGCTCCTTAGAGTTTTTATGTGACGGCACAAGCCATTACTAGCATGTCTGAATAAGGGCTGGTTCCAGAAACGTATCAGTGAAACTCCAAAGAGCATTTTCTGGTGTGCAAACGTTACTTCTTCAGTGTTGTACCTTTTTGTTCCAGCTTTACTCATCTGGGATGTGTGTCTTTCACTTGTTTTGGAATGAGTTCCTAATATATGAACAAATAAAATCTCATGCAGGACTCTTCATGTGTGTGTTGGAGGAGATAATAACGATGGAGAAAATAAATAAACTGAGGGAAAGTTGTATCCTTGTACATCAGTAAAAAAGGCACAATACCAAATCTGTGGAGGCAAACATTTACTTCAGTTTTCTCTTGTTTCCTCAGATTGCAATGATTCAGTTCAATTAATTACACTAAACAAGAGTCAAATAATTTTACATGGGCCCAAAACACATACAAAACTCTGCTGCTCATCCCACAAATACATTTTTCTTACAAGTGACACAATTTATAAGATTTATCACCAAGATGCATTCTTTCAGTGAAACAATTATTGAATTTCCTTACTTGTGCTAAGTTTATTACAACCAGCCACCGGTTGGAGACAGTTGCATACTGGTTTTACAGTATGCATATATGCTATGGGAGACTCCAAAAATGAAGTCTCTAAAGCTGTCATGACTTTGAATAGAAACATCTACAAATCACAAATAGAGGATACCGAGTGACTTGCCAGCCTTTATCGCAGATTGGTTTATGGAGGGGAAGCCTTTATTAGTAATCATGCACAACATGCTGCAGCAGTTAGAATACATCAGACAGGATCTCGACCCGTTTCTCCACTTTGAACAAAACCCTGCAGAAGTGGGGTTCTGAAGATGAGAGAAGCACGTGAAGCTGAGGGTGGTGGGGGGGTTAAAAAAAAAAGCAGGTTTGAATATTAAATTTGTCTTTTATCACAGGACTACATACCTGTCTGAAGTGTGAGAGGTATGAAGCTGAGTATGAAGCTCCTTTTAGTGACTGTCAAGTGTCAGGATGAATTTTTGTGAGGTAAAACTATGTGAGGCAGTTTGATCTCGACAAAGTGCAATTAGTGTCAAAACAGAGAGGAGCGGAGGGCAGATGGTTTCTGCTGATCTGGGGATGATGACAGGATGAGGTTGAGAGGGGGTTGGAGCTGCATGGTGAGAAATGATGCTTATAGGATTGAAATTCAGCTTTTTCAAGCATGCTTTGCTTAGATACAGGTAATGGATGGGAGGAACATCCTTCTCTTTCTCTGTGGTGTTTATATCTAACTGGAGCCATTCTTTGTTTGTCTTCTGATAGACACAAACATGAGCATTGTTATTACAGAGAAATATATTTTACACAAATTAAAACCATATTTGTTGCCATGTAACAGCTCATCTGTAGATCAGGCAGGAAGACTGAAAAACTGAGATGGATTGATGTGATATTAATCATAAACACTCATCGTTCCCAGATGATGTGCTCTCGTTTTTCCCTCCACCACAAAGTGAGGTTGACAGTTGTGGCTTTTAGAAAAATCTGTCAACAGCTAATCCTGTTGGATTGTTGTGACATTCGTGCTCCCCTCAGCTTGCATTTTAACCAGATTTACCTTTCTGGGGAATCTAGAAACACACTGCGTGTTACACATAGCATGATACGATTTCCAGCTTTTAAGTTTTCCTAAATGTATTCATATGAAATCCCTCCATTAATCCATCCATCCATCTATCCCTCCATCCATGCACCTATCCATCCATCTGTCCATCCATCCATCCATCGTTTAAGCCTGAACGCCCCTCTCCTTGTCCATTTATTCTCAATTGTTACGAGAGATCTAAAAGTGTTCCGGGGCTAATCAAGAAAGGACTTGGATGGAATACCTCATCAATAGGAATCCAGGAGGCATACTGGGATGCCTAAGCCATCTTCATCTGGCTCCTCTCGATGAAGGAGCAACAACTCTATTCTGAGCTCTTTACAGAGGACAGAGCCTCTCAGCCTACTGTATTTCTAAAGGAAAGCCCAGACACCATGTGAAGGAAACTCATTTGAAGCTCTTGTATCTGGGATCGAGCTCTTTTGGTTATTATCCACGGTTTGTGGCCATAGGTGAGGATAGGAACATGGATTGACCAGTATATACATTGCTTTGCCTTGTAACTCAGCTTTCTTCACCACAATGCTGCACTGATCCACCTGTCAGTCTTGTTTTTTCTACCCTCACTGGTGTATACGACCCTGAGATACTCAAATTCCTCCATTTGACTCAAAATGAACATATTTTAGTTTATTCCAACAAGTGACTTGTCTGTTACCCTTCCCTACCTGATAGCAGCTGGGATGGGTTTAGGATGGAAGCTGACTTTTATAATGCCTTCATGATGATCTCCTGACCAGTCAGGTTGGATTGTAATCCAGCTAAATCTTTTCCCATATTCCCTGCAAATCAGAAAGGGTTGGAAATATCTCACCTTACAGATTTGTAATAATGAGGATTGCATTGTTAATACAAACTGATATTTAATGCGTCTTCGTGCATCTAGATTTCCTTTTGCACTTGTAATAAAACATAATTGATTTACTTTCATCATCTTTCATTTATCAAACATATAGGAGGGATGTGAAAGAAATATCCGCCTGTCTTTTTGCAAAGACGCCTACAATGACTCATTCATTGCACCTGTTTTTGAGTGCATGGATATTTGTCAATCATCTGCAATAAATGTTTGAAGTTACATAAGATGCTGAGGTAATGTAGCACACCTCAAACACAAGAGAGATTCTGCCTGCTCTCTTAAATGATTGCATGACGTTGGTTTTGTTCATATCGTGTACTTTTGGGATCACTTTATCAGTGAAGCATTAATGTAATGGGGTGTCTTTTAGCTTCACAGTGCACAACATTGCACACAAGCCCTATGTCGAGAGTTTCAGTGTGATATTTTGTGTTTGTTTTGTCCTGAAATCCACAATCGTCTCTTCTGTCTTGTTCACATTCAAGATGAAGAGATTCTTCTCACAACCAGAAAGTGGTCAACCTGTTCCCTTTACTTAGCATCATGTCCTTCATAGATTCATGGCGTTATGCTCGAAGTATGACGCGTTCTTGCGCTGCTGACAGCAATCGTCCAGTTTGCCCAGCTGTCTGTGAGGTAAACAGTAACCCATGTGGAAGGTGGATGTCTCCACTGGCAACTGTTCACAGCAATTCAGACTGAATCATGTTAAATGCAATGGAATAATCAGAGAACATGATCCCCACCATGATTTGCTGTCTGGTGTGTCCAGATAAAAGTGGCCTTAGATGATAGATTATCTTCACCCCAAACCAAATACCACAGGCAATCTGTAGTGTGTCTGATGTTGTTGAATCCCCTGATTGCTGGGATAGGCTCCAGCTACCTTCCATCCTGAATTGGCTGAAGTATTATGGAAAATGGATGGATTCCCCTTAGGACTTGAAGAGACCATATGAACCATAAGGGACCAATGGATATTGTTACCTGCACCTGGATAATCTTAACCAACACCAAGCTGTTCTTTGTCCATGCTGACATCATTCTAATGCCAGAGCTAAGCAAAACAACCAACAATAGCATAGGCAGAAACTTACATTTCAGGCTGTGTCACACATTTTTGACACCACAGAGCTGACAAACTGCTAAGTATTTTATGAGAACTTTGCAGAACCATCATTGAAAGATGACAAATCCTTAGATTGGATTACATTTCAGAACCTTATCCTGCACAGTGCTATTCAACTCTATGCAGCAAGTGTCCCTGCACCAACACACCATACTTAAATTATAAAGTCATTGTACAGAACTTTATTGGCTGTAGAATCAATTTAATTTAGGTCAGGTGTGTTGAAGCAGGAACACAATGAAAACCTGAAGGGCTTTACCCTCGTGGGACTGAGTTAAAAAGCACTAGCCTGTATTAGCACATAAGCTGAGCTGCTATAGGCTGAGAATAGAATAGGCTTTTAATTAGGTTAACCTGTGTTGATTGTAGTTTCCATGCATTTTGAATTTATTTAAAGCATCACAATATGTAGGTAACCAGTATTACATGCAACTTAGTATTTATTTTCTGCTACAGTTGCATATTTGTAACATTTCACTGTTTTTCTCGTTTAAGGTTTAAAACTGTAGAATCAGGTGCTGCTCCTTTAAACAAAATAAAGGAATACCTTTAATCAGTAGCAGCATACTGTGAAATGAACCCTAAGCAGATATATGACGATATTTGGAGCTAATAAATAGTGTAAAAATTCCAAATTTTTATGTTGGAATGATGTCATTTTTATTGAATTAAAAGAATGATTTGTGCAAAATTGTACCTGATATTCATTAATCTTACTACAAGTAAGTTTACATCCCTGAAGTCAGACAGTAATTCCATTCACTCCCTGCTTCATAAATAATATATTAGGATTTTCATTCCTTTCTTTGAACTCTTTCCTTTCTTTTGCCTCCAGTTATTTCTGTGACAAGCACTAAGTCCGACTTTCATCTTAAATAATGTCAACTAGGATGAGTCACAGGGACGTCTTAGCAATGTAAGTACACTCCTCACACCGAGCAACGCTCTCTATCCCATCGTACACATGGGCTGAGGCAGGGTGAGATCATGGCTGGGACCCCAGGGGATGGGTTAAGAAAATATCGTGTTATCCCTGCTGTATCCTGGATTTAAAGGAGAAACGAGACTTCATATTGGTTGGAATACAACACCTCGTAAAAAATGAAAATCGGTTTTATGCATATTTGAACTATCAAGTGCTGAAGTCTGTGCATCATTCATAGAGCATCAGCAGTAAATATGACACAGCTGTAAGAGTTATAAAGACACAATTCCTTTGCAGTGCTGCTTGCTACATAATTCTCCACTCATATGCATGGAAATCTCATAGACGCAAGTTCATTCTGCCATAGCAGGTGGTTTAATTTGATAGAATTTGCATCCCTATGTGCAAAGAATATTTAGTCTCCCCATGCATATACCCATTGAGGTTATTGCACAAGGTAATGCAAACTGCTGTCATGAATCTGCAGCAAAGGGTCCAACGCAGGGTATGATAAAAAGCTGGCACAGGTCTCTGTAAATGCTCGTGGATGTGTCATGTCATGTATTTTGGATTAAGAGATACAATGGGATTAGTAAACACACAGCCATCAACTCACATCTTGTTGGAATAAAGACAGCTCTGTACTGAAGACAAAGGGATTTACTGGATGTGGCTCCCATGTAGCATGCTGGCAAACACTCAAAGACGTACATGGTTATAATCAGGCTTTTCTGGTGTCTGAAAGGTATATAAGAAAAAAAATAAAAGTGTGTATTTGGCAGGTCATCAGTGTCTAAAGAGCCATTTATGTCTTATGCTGAAGACTGAAGACACCTTCTGTCTGTCTCATATGTACTTTACCTGCCAAAAATCTGAATTGATCTCTACCTGGTAAACCTCCGGTGTTCAAGTGCATATATGATATTCTATATGATGTTCATTAACACTCCTCTCATAATCTGGGGCATCAGACTGAGAATGTGGGGACAGTAACATTGTCCCAGGTCAAGAAGTCTGTAATTTAAAAAGGATTTTTGCTACTCTTTAAAAAAAAATCTGAAAGTTAATATAATAATCCAATTTTCCTTTCAGTGGTTTAGAGACTGAATGTTCCATTAACAATTATCACACACGTGCTCTGAGGCCCCCATCAAACCTTTTAAATTGGTGCAAAATGGTTTAGTCCACACCTGCATGGTCGATTGGGTTCCATTTAGTGAGGGACAGCCAGACGCAGGAGGAAAGAAAAATCATGCCTCCATAAACAGCTACCATACCGTAAACGAGAAGAGGGAAAGCAGGGAGAGAGAAATTTAATTGAGAAAAAGCAGCTTCGTCTTCATTTCTTCGTGAAGAGACACCTGAGCTGACACGCAGGGATCTCAGAATTAGCATATCCCTGCTGAGATCAGCAGCAGTTGTCACAGAGTGAAGGCAGTAAGTTTCGTTTAGGGACAACATATTAATTATTATCATCAGTTCATTAGCATCACAGTCATTAAAGCCAGTTATTAACAGTTTTAGAGATGTGCTTGGTTAAAAAAAAACGGATTTTTAGTCTTTTCCCAGTGATAAGTTGTGACATTTTCAATCGCAGGATTGTGAACATGTCATTATCATCTCACTTTTTAAAATAAAGAAATGCAACAGGTCTCTTTCAAAGGTTTTCTTATGTTTATTAATTAACTGCTTTTTTGATGGAATAACTAGAAGAAGATAAAGTTGTCAGGTAATAACATGAGTCAGACAAGTGCTTGGCCTGCCTGACCCATGTTATTAGATACAGATACAGCTTGTTATAAGATACAGAGTACTACTATAATATTGTGACATACGAGTGTTTGCACATCTTATCACAAACTACCTGGTCCTCAGTTTCATAGACGGCATCATATCCACCATCATGTCCAGATGATCCCTGTGGATGTGAGAAGAGGTGAGCTCCTGTAGTCGTGTCAAGCATCTGTAGCTGATTCAGCAAAAAGAAGAAAATGATGAACTAGAAAAAATGAAGCAAACAACTAAACCGCTCAGCATTTAGTTTTTATGCTTCTCACATGCACAACAGCATGGTGGATAGTAGTGGTTAGCGCTGCAGGCTCACAGATGGATGCTTCTTTGAGCCTCGGCTGTGGAATAGTTTGACCTGTCTGTGTGGAGTTTGCAAGTTCTCCTCGTGTGGGCTTGTCTTATGGGTGGGAGGAAGAAGGACAGCGAAAAGAGAGCCCATGTAAGTCGCTTTGGATAAAAGTGTCTGCCAAACCACCGTAGAACGTGTGGAACAACTGCAGAGCTGCTGAAAGCATCCGCCCTCAAATCAACTCAGCTGTTAATTTAATTTAAATGCATTTTCTCTTCTTTATTTGAGATTTATCTGCTTTTATTTCCTTTCTTTAATTTAATTTTAATGCTTACTGCACCAAACTGTAATCCTGTTAATGATTACTTAAAGCCCTGTTATATGTCTTTTACATGAAATGTGCCAAACAAATAAACGTCCCCTGCTTTTGATGCAACACTCACATCAGGTGGCTCATTTTTATTGCATGTTATTTTCCATTAACAGGTTTAAATTGTCCATTCTGTTTGTATCGGGTATGTCGTCTTTGACAAGGACATTTGGCCCACCGATAAACATTTGGCTCAAGGCAAAGTTTTCACATGATCAATGAAGTATAAGTGTGCAGCAGTGATTTAAGCTGCACCATGCAGGAATATCCTAAGAACACAATAACTGATAAAAATAATTAACATTTTCATATTTTGTCATATACATAAAAGATTTGCATGTAAAAGAAGCATAAATGATACATAAATAATTGCTTCAGTGTCACATTCATAAATCAGATTTACAATTAAGCAGAACTGCAAGAAAATGTGACTTTTTAAAACATTTTTTATTATCTTGGATTTCTGCTTAAGAAAAAGTAACCCTTTTTAGATATTAGCCAAGCCAACATGGCGTGTGTGATATAGCTTAACCAACCTCTGACAATTCAAAATAATTCATCACACACTGTTTCATCTGGCCAAAGAGACACAGGCTGCATTAAATAAAGCATAATTTGAATATTGTGGGATTTCATCAAACAGTACTGATAGCTTTTCAGTGTAGTGCTCACCACCACACCACCATGCAGCTCATTCACCAAACAAACTAAAAAAGAAAGGCAGATGAATGAATACATATAAGTTGAGTGTATTCATTTAAAGCTACCAATCTTATCCTAATGAATAATAAAACATTTAGAAGTGCTTTTAAGCTTTTTTGCAAGCCTGAATGAAGCAATAACAAAACCCATTTTATCATGTTTGTTCAGTTTGTTTGTCACAACAGCATCACGTTTTGTCTGAAGGCGTTACTGGTGACACACGACACAAAGCACAGCAGAAGAGTTTAGTTATCAAATGAGAAAAGTTCTTACTGGCAGCTGAAATATGCTTTGGGAAGCTGATTTTGTTAGCAGTGAAGTTGTATTCTCCCTCTTTCAGGGTTTGCTGTTTGCAGAGCAAACTGGGCAGTGGCCTTTCTGTGCAGAGTTTGCATTTCCTACTTGTGTTAGCGTGGGTTCCTCTCCGGTTACTCCCACCATCCAAAAACATGCATGTTAAGGTTTATTTGGTACCAATCAGCCTATGTTCATGGAAACAAATATTTCAATTTTTATCAGGTCTATATCATATTTCTACTATTTGACTGAACTGTGTCCTGAATTCAACAAGAGATAAAAGATAAAACAATAGTAGCATAAAATAATGCAGTCGCAGAAATGGAGAGAATTTATTTTACGTATAGCTTTCAGATAAGTTTTGTCTCTCAGGTACATTTGCTCATTCACCATACAATAGATATCTCTGATGTAGTTGGAGAATGTATGCACCAACATCATAAATAATAAATCAAAACATTAACAACCTTATATAACTTCTGCAAAAACATCCAACACAAATCATACAACTTATATGTATTTGCTGGTGGTACATTTAAAATAATACATTCAGAAAATTATTTAAATTTAGTTTATTTAGACCTATTAGCCCATTATAGCTCAAGTATCATGAATGTAGACTCATTATTTATTTTAGAGGTGCTTGAACATGGCAAATATTGAGCAAGGAGAATTTGTGTAGAGTTAAATTTCAGAGGAAGTCAAATTTCCTTGCATAAAACTAAAAATGAGCCACAATAATAACATCAGTGGGGTCTGCAGAAGGAGACTCGTGCTCCATATGGAGTCAGTAGGGCCTGGTCATGTGACTTCCATGTGTCCTGAGCTGCAGTGTTGCAACAAATGAGGTCAGCCTTCAGGTATGGGGTTGAACAGCAGGCAGGGCCTCAGGATGAGCACTGCTTCACACACACACACAAAATACAGACATGCAATGAAAGCGCATTATTACACACATCCATGCACATATTAAAGCTTACACTGCAGAGCACACTCCCATAGACACACGGCCTGGCCCCAGTGAAGATGAAGTGATGCAAAATGACATCAGTCGCTGCTGTTTCTGCATGTGACTCATTACACTGGCTGCTGAAGACTCGCCATTATCTCTGCTGAGAGCAAGCAAACAGGCTAGGGTATCGCTGCACTCATCACCTGAAGTGCACATGAGCCTATTGATCCCCGGTGTGATGTGTGGAGGGTTCAGGTCACTGCACAGGAAATGAATGCTGCACAAGATAGGCGTTGATCTACAGTGTGCTTTTGAGTAGCTTTGTGTGTCTGTGTCATCACAGCTGCAATACACAAACAGCCACAAATATGTACAGATGTTGTCTAACATTAATATTTGTTTAGATGTTTGCTCTATAACCCCTGAGAATATTACTAACGTATCTGCAGCTCTCCAGCTGGATGACGATGTTCAAGTATTTGCCAGCATTGTTGGTGCTGTTTGTGGGCAGGTACTTGACACATGAATGGTTCATGGAATGCTCTGTGTACAGAGAGAAGGAGGTTAACATAGCTTACAATACATTTTTAGAAATATTTTCTTCATTATGTGATAAAACTGTCCCATTCATAAGTACAATAAAAAGAACAAATATATAAAATATCCCTGGATAACAAATGGATTGTAAAATGCCTGTAAAAAGAAAAATGCCCTATATAAACAATTTATTAGATTAAGGACACAAGAAGCTGAAAAAATATATAAGTTATATAAAAATAAATTGATTAATACAATAAGAATAATCAAGAAATTGTACTTTAATAAATTGTTAGATGAGAGTAAAAATAATATCAGAGGGCTCTGGGGTATATTAAATAGAATAATTAAAAATGGCACAAAAAACAACTCTTATTATATTAAAGTTATAATATGTGTAATATAGTTAATAGTTTTAATTATTTTTTTGTAAACATTGGGCCTGAACTAGCAGCAAATATGTATGGAAATAATTTATTAAATAAGTCACTGATAGAAAGAACTCCTAAAACAATCTTTCTATTTGATGTAAGTGAAGCTGATGTTGAAGCAATTGTTAAGCAATGCAAAAATAAAACATCTACAGATTGTAATGACGTAGATATGAAATTAATAAAACAAGTAATTCACAGCGTGTTTAAACCATTCACTTATATATGTAACCTTTCACTTCAGACTGGTATATTTCCACACAGAATAAAAATTACCAAAGTGATACCATTATATAAAATGGAGATGAACACATCTTTGTGTCATGACTGTTTCTCTGCTGCCCCAATTTTCTAAAATCTTAG
Source organism: Pseudomugil gertrudae (assembly GCA_037177535.1). Taxonomy (NCBI): domain Eukaryota; kingdom Metazoa; phylum Chordata; class Actinopteri; order Atheriniformes; family Pseudomugilidae; genus Pseudomugil; species Pseudomugil gertrudae. Next base: position 21,518,696 of record JBAMHV010000008.1, read on the forward strand.
AAAAACTTTTTGATGAAAGATTAGGAAAGTTTATAGAGAAGTGTAACATAATAAATGGAGGTCAATATGGCTTTAGATCAAACAGGTCAGCATCAATGGCAATAACACAGGCAGTGGAAGAAATTACTAATGCAGTAGATCAAAAGAAATATGAAATTGGAATATTTATTGATTTGAAGAAAGCTTTTGATACAATTAACCACTCAATACTACTCACTAAATTAGAAAGGTATGGCAACCCCAACCCAGCTGCTCTAAGGAACGGTACAGGAGATCGTTCCTTCCTGCTGCAAAAAGACTCCATAACTCATCTACCTCTGCCAGAGACATGATCACACAACTGGACTAAGTCAACCACTGTACTCACTGCAACCTACAACTGTCCCTTTGATATTATATATCATATAATTATACAATATTTGTATCCTTTGCACATCATCCAACATTCTGTATTATCTTTGCACATCCTTTACCTACATGGTCATAATTACATATTAATATCTGATAGCTAGTTTCATTATTACTTCATCTTGCCACTGCACTTTATCTGCAAATCCACTCTGTATTCATATTTTATTTATTTCTATTTTTATTCCACCTTACTTATATTGTATAGTTTACTTCTATTTCTTATTCCTAGTTTATGCCACTTATGTCACTGGACTACTGTAACAACGCAATTTCCCTTCGAGGATAAATAAAGTTGTCTGTCTGTCTGTCTGTCATTAGGGGTGTGGCTCTGAACTGGATGAGAAGTTATCTAACAGAGAGACAACAGTTTGTTAAGATGGGCGAGTACAAGTCGAGATGTCTGGGCATTGTTTGTGGGGTCCCTCAAGGATCCATATTGGTTTTGTCTTTTAGCTTTTCTCTTTCTTTTACACTGAAGAGTATAAACAATTTGTTTTCTTCTATTGCTCGTAATAAATAAATCATGTTTTATAGAGCCCATCCCCCTACATAAAATAGGACATTTAAAGACTGACGGAGGATAGAAAATACAATAAATTACAAAAACAATGTGCAAATCCTGTACTTTGCTGTAATTTTGCATCATTGGTTCCAATTTGTGTGTTTGTGTCTACAACTTGCTAAGCGTTTTTAGAGTGTGGTAATTTTACATCATGAAAGTCCTTATTTAGCATCAGTTTGGAGACAATGTCCCCTTTGGAAGTGGATGTAATCAGTTAAGTAATTCTCCATTGTATCACTCAGATTTATTATTGTATTTTAATACAAAAAACCATCCTTAATGTCAAAATCATTTACAAGACATTAAAACCAAACAAAATGCCAATCGTGAGACCAGCTGAGTGGAAATGATCGGTCATAACTAATTATAACCAAGTAACAACAGTTTCAAACAGAGATAATGGGGCATCTTTTACAGGATGATACGTTCATCCCGACTCACAGTGTGACAAACTTTCATATTCTGCTTTAACACAGTCTGAACCCACTCAGAAAAGCTTTGCTGTAATTTCTTTAAGTAGTCAAAGCTCCTCTCTGGGTGCAGGCTACCTTTATGTTTCTTCCTTATCTAAACGATCTGCTTCCAAAATACTGAGATCTTCTCACTTTATCAGTGTTGAAATGGATTTCCAGTTTAAACTCTCTTGTTATTTAGCATAACTTAATGTCACTTCAGTGTTTCCCTTCTCAAAGGATGGCTTCTTGACAGCCACCCTTCCATGGAGACCTTTGCTGATGAAGCCTCAGTGAAGAGTTGATGGAATAACTGAAGATGTCCCAGCCCGTCTCAGGTCTTTAATGGATTTCTTTTCCCTGTTTCTTAAGTACATCACTTTCAGATTCTGTTTCATTTCATCAAATTGCAGCTGTCAGGTAGTGGGGAAGTTATGTAGCCATTTAAAAGTCAAACTTTTTATTGAAATCATTCTAATATTCTTTCCAGCTCATCCATCCTGTGCGGCTTGGGCTGCAATGACCATACTGCTGCTAAAAGAATCTAATGGCATTGATGCTAAACAGAAATGCAGCAAACGAAAGATTATTCTAACAAACAAAATGCTTGTTTCCTTCATAGTAACATTCATTTAAGCATTCATAACATTATTTTATGCAGAATATGATGGTGAAATTTGATAAGATACAAATTTATACATTGACAAAATATGTAATGATAGTACAAGAGGATCTGGAAATAACAGTTTATTGGACTTTGTTGGATGGGAAGCAGGGAGCGAGGAAACCTGATGGCAGGAGCTGCAGCCAGATCCAGGCAGAGGGACAAAGCAGAAGGCGGAGGTCAGTTCAGAAATGGGTCAATCCAGTAAGGCAGAGATCAGAGAGTCCGGCAAGGGTCAGGCAAATGGATGGCAAGAAGGTCAGCAACCAAGATCTATATCAAGACAAGAAAGAGTACAAGAACGTTCACTGGGAAGTTAGATGCCCATCTGGCAGGGAAGCAGAGACTGAGAAGGGATTATGTAGGGTGATGAGCAGGTGGAGAGAGTGAGTGCTGACGAGACCCAGGTGGAGCAGATGAGCTTGATTGTGTGATCCGCACGTGATGTAGGGCAGGTCTCATGATAAAATATCACATTTGTAAAGTAAAATTTGGATATGCTGTTCACAAAAACAAAGTAAGGAATGGAACAACGGTAGCCCTTCAAACAAACAGAAATCTGAAACCTTTTTATTTGGGCTCTATCGAGGGCTCTGGTTGATTTGGTCCAAATAATTTACTTTAGTCTCACTTTTCTAAGTAAATCCTAAAAACAACTGTTTTCTGAATCCCAAATCCTTTCCCTGCTACACTGTTCCTACCTCAGCGGTAGATGTCTCTGTCCTGTCCCCCTCCATAGAGAAGAGGTGCAGCCGTATCTGTAATAACAGAACAAACTTACTGAACCTTCTGCTTTCAGATCTGAAACGGTGATGGTGTATCACCGCATCACATCAACCAAACAGGATGAAGGTGGGTTTTCTCTCTCACAAACAGCCTTATCAATAATATCACTGCTTTTGTTTGTTAATTAGCTGGACTTGGCTGAATATTGCTACCAGCAGGAATGATGACTTGTTTTCCTCCATTGCTCCAAATCCATGTCAGCTCCAGACAGACTCGTGGTGTTGTGTTCATGTGCAGCTGTAGTTAAATGATAACGCGATGAATCTATCTGATCTAGCTGCCTGAATTTGCAGTGTCACACTTTGTTGCTTGTGACTGAAAACGAAACAGGATGAGACAGACGACACATGCAGCTACAGGGTCCCAGCTGCGCGTGCATGCAAGGACAGCTTAGAAATAACATGCTCAGCATGACAAGAGTCAACATGGGGGTTGTTGTAAAGCCAATAATGAAATAAATACATTTACAATATATTTACAATAATTTGGGAGGGCTGAAGAATATTTTCTTTCCCCCCACCCTCCCCAAATAGGCCTAGCAACGCCACTGTTGCATTTTTCATTACTGCAATAAGAGCCTAAGAAAAAATGATGCATTTTAATGACTGGATGCAAGTAAGAGGTGAGCTGTAAGGACTGGACTCAAAATAACTAAAAGATTAGACAATGTTCAAAGAAAAACCTACAAAAAGTCTGGTGAAACATCGCTCGAGACCAGTTAAAGAAAAAGTACATCCAAGCCTGGTTTACTGGAAGCAAAATGCAATAATATAATAATATGAAGGGTGGCACAAGCCTTCACACACACAACACACACACCTGAGAAAGCAGTGAGCAAACTGACCCTGGTTTACCTGTCTACAGCCAGAACACCCCTCAGACTTTGGCCTGTCAAACACAGCTCTTATCTCAGGTAACACGCTGCATGCTCAAATGGAAAAAGAAATAAATAAATAAAAGAAAAAGAAAACGCTCAGATAAAAACGACTCAGTCAATGAGACATCAATAGGATTTCGTCTGATAAGAAACCCAACAACGTTTGGATACTCAAAGAATCAAAACCCAAGTTTTACAGCAAACCCTTTAATTAACTTGTTCTCAAGTTAACAATTCTTAGACTCCATTATTCCAGGTCCGCGCCGACTCCTCATCCATAATGTAACGCAGCTATCTTTGATGGAGAGAGTCGCAGATAGAGAGGACGACGGATCCTTCTTTCCTCCTGCCATATAAACTCAGTGTGAGGTCTCAACATTATCATCTCCCCGACCACCTATCCCGACAAGTGATTTGCACCCACATCACTCATCTTGACACAAGATTAAATTATTCATATTCTGGTCACCATGTTCCTAAATACTAGCACAATGGAAGATAGTGGAGTCAAAGTTAATAGATTTTTCCAGAGGAAACGGTACATGTTTGTGCAGATTAGCATATCAAAGACTGAGCTATGCTTTACCTTTGGCCTCATTTCCCTCTGAGAAAAAAACACACACACGCAGACACACACACAAACTTATATCTGACACACATTAAAGCACAACACTAACAGGTTTTTAGCATGAAAGCATGGATCTGCTTCAAAGACCGAACCTATTAAGACAAACAGGTGACATTAATGTGAGAACAGTAGCACGTTAAAGCAGAGAAGCATCAAAGGCAGCAAGGTAGCTTTATTATAGTTTTACCACATGCTTCTGTTGAAGTCAGCATTTAGAATTAGCTCCCTATTAGCATTTCAAAAGGTACCTTGTAACTCTTGCTCTCACCTGATGTATTTTTGATATTTTTCACCTTCACTGTCAGCATGAGGATTTTAGAGTTGCAGCAGGAATGCCTCTAAATCCTTCTGCTTGGACCACAGACAAGTTCAACACATAATTTGCAAATGCCCCAATTTTAGACAAAAAAAAGTAAAAGAAGCATCAGAGGCTGCAGAATTTAATCTGAAAAGACTTTTAATAGTGCTTTGCTGTTGTATAAAAGAAATGAAGAGATGGAAAAGCCTAATTATTTCTGCTTTGGGGGAGCTCTGTGCAGGTGGGCCGCTGCTCTGCTCTACTTTTCATTCTGGACCATTTTTTTAACTAAACAGAAACACCCAGGGGACCATAAACTTCTCCTCTTATTCTTAAATAAATAATGTCTGTCAAACATCCAGTCATATATAGTGTTTTTTATATCAAAATCTTGAAATACATATCAGTTCAGCATTTAGCCAATCACATTTGTCATGACTGTGGCGAGAAGAGCAAGAAATAGTCTCTAAGCAATGAAGGCCAGTAAGGTTTAAATATTACTGAGGGAGTTGGTGTTAGCTAATGGTCTGAAAAGGAGTGGCTGCAGCAACTGGGTTTTAATCTGGAGGGTGTGATGAGGTGATGAGGTACAGGTGGGCCATCATTAGGTGCAGCTGCGAGCAGAGAGGGAGGTGAAGTCAAGTAGGAAGAGCTCAGGGGACAGCAGGGAGGGCGGGTGTGACAATATTAGCTTTGAAAGACACAGCTTTTTGTTGGCTGCCCTGTCACCAGTAGTTGTGAAAAAAAGAGATGTTTGTCCACATGTTTAATATACAATGGGTCTACAAATTAGTTTAAAGAATTGTGAGATGATAGCAGACAGATGTTTTTAGTTAGATACTGTCTCTTTTGGTGCTAGTGGTGAAAAATAGTGTAGTTTGGGATGCTATCTTTTTTCTTTGCCATGATCCTGTTTTGTTTGTTTTAATAACTACACTAAATCTATCCAATATACAGGTGGCAGCATAATAAAGAGAGAAAGAAATGATGGAGCCAGCTGAAGGTCACGGGTTAAACACTGACCAACCCCCTCCTCCCTGTAGGACATCCTTTTTGTCCTAATCCAGCTCAACGAGTGCAACATCAACAATGCATCTGTAGCAAAGCAGGAAACGTAGGATGCAAAACATTTCTAAGATGCTTCTTTTTTAAACCTTTACTTTTCCTGTGAAACATTGAGATCAAAGCTGATTGGAGCTGGAGATTCGAGGCATGAGCAGGTGAATTGTTTTCATTTAGGGTTTGCATGTCATGCAGAGACTACATCCATCTTTTAGTAACTAGATGCTGTTCCCAATAAGCTCCCATTAATGTATGTGAATGTCTTTATGAGACTCATAAATTTCCTTATGAAATCTAACAGCTGAGATTGCATGTTTGCACACAAGCACAATCTTTAAATTTTTAATCTATACCCTCAGCAGAAAAGCTTCTCTACTGAGTGAATAAATATTTAGGGCAAGGCATTCGCAGGTTTATGACGTTCCTGTTTTTCTCAGGCAGATAAAGACCATAGCTCCGTAAACCTCTACCTGACATACAACAAAGAAACTGTTAGGAGGCATTTAGCCTGCAGGCTCAACTCTTCCTCAGAACAATGCCAATACTGTAGTATACTGGCTGACTTCTCATTGAGAAGGATTTTCCAGCATAAATACAAATGAATTCACTAAAAAGAGGATAAAAGCCCCAAAGCCTTTTGAGCCCAGTAGCTATTCATGTCAATACCAAATTAGCATTGAATAATGGCATCCGTTTCCCCTTTCACTTCACAGGCAGCAGGACAGCAAGCAGCCTGGCGAGATGTTGTGATGCAGCGGGGCAGGACTCCCCTGATAGGAGAGGACTCTACAGTCCTTCATATCCTACCAGTGGGAGATTCAATTAAAGCATTACTGATGCAGGGGTGGTGGGAACTGGGCTTGTTTGGGGGCCTCAATGTGATGGGTAAGGCAGCTTCCCGAGCAAAGGAAGCAAACTGGGATGTATTTTCTACCTGTTTATATCGATAAGAAATGGGTGATATAATATTTATTTGCTTTTTTGAATTGTTTTTACCGCTGTTTTTACAGGTGTTGATCTGTTTACTTGTCTGTTTGTTTATTTATTTGTTAGCAACTTTATGCATTTTTTCTTTCTTTCTTTTGTTTTGCTTTTGCAAAGCTCAGAGTGAATCATTTCCCCTCCACAATACACAATAACGTCTCTGTAATTTCAGAAATGCTGTCTGAAGAAAATTAGAAGTTTTCTCATTTCTCCATGTGCAACATGGTCCAGTTACTTTGCTGATATGCAAACAGTGTTTACTTGTTGTATTTAAGCTCTTGCTTTCACAAAGCAGAGCTACCACACAAACCAACCGAAACAAATCAGGCTTTGCCATCTAGCACACTGAAGATTCACAGGTGAAGGAGCTGGATTGCAGTCAGCCCCTGAAACAGGACCTATTAGACTAAAACAGGCCATCTTATAATAATCTTTCTTACTTTTTATCCTGTGATAAAGAGGCAGGAATGTTTGAGGTGGCATCAATTCTGTAACAGTTGATGTAATATTTCTGTGACTCAGCCAAACACAGCAGTCATCTTCAAGTTGGATGTTAGCAATTCTCAATAGTTGAATGATTTTCATTTCATTTAACTTTTTTTCTTTTCTTTTTTTCCTTTTTCTTTTTTTCTGCTATTTCAAGACTTGTTATTAGAGTCTCCATGGCAACGAGACTTGTTTACCACCGAGATTTACTG
>JBAMHV010000008.1:21531207-21553561 GCA_037177535.1 Pseudomugil gertrudae
TATATATATATGATAGAGTGTGCGAGTCGAGGGGCTGGAAAGCACCTTTTTTTCTTCCTGCTGACGCCACGACGGTGACTCTGTGCGTCTGTACAGGAGCCATCATCATCATCACCATCATCATGTTTACCTGAACGCGGATAACGGAGCGGACAAATGGCCTAGAAATAATCAGAAATAACACCTGCGGCTCTCGTGCATTGACGGAACAGGATCCGCTAGCCATTTCCTAAAGGCTCCGTGTGTCGTGAGGAGGCAGGAAAACCTCTTCAAATGTCAACTTGTGCAGGTAGAGATTTGTGTTTTTTCACCGTGTGCCATGCCAGCTTCATGGATGCTCGCCTCCCGTCGTTCTCGCGGGATTTATCTAATCGAGATGCGTTTCTGACCCACTTGTGCACGCTTTATCTTAGCTTTCATGCTTTTTTTCTTCCCCTTTGTAGACTGGTTGCCTCGTATTTTCCAGTTCATCCCGCTGCACCCCCTTCGCGCGTATGTGTGTGTGTTGTGGAAAAAAGCGCCCACAAGGTGGTTTATACCTCCGTTATTTTCTCACCGTGTGCAGAAACACTTCCTAAAAGGTTTCAACAACAGATATTTATTTTTCTATTGTGTGGCGGAGATTTGTTACGCTGTTAGGTGAGCGGAAGGAATGGCGGTCAGAAGCATTACTGCAGTGAAGGCGGGGTTGCTGCTTTTTTCTGGACCGGAGACAGCCAGGTACGCAAGGTGATGCAACACCTATAAAGGTGTACGTTTTTCACCTTTTTCCACCGAATATTCTCGCAGTAAAACGCGCCGTTTCTTAATATAAATGTTCTCCACTGACTCTTTTAGTTTATAAAACGTTAAATGTGCCTTTATTAAGAAACGAGCGCATCCCGCACCGTGCAAGGAGGCGCACAATCAAGGTGTGACTCAATGCGCACCGCTTTCATCTGCCTTCTCTTTTATTTTACTTTCACATAGCTTTATTTAAGACGCAAATCTATGTTAGGTTTATTCCACAAAGCAAAGACAGCTCTGAATATCAATAGCCTCTGTGCCAATGTACCATGACTCTTTGCCAGTCATCATCATCATGATGAGGCAAGCAGCTGCAGATACCAAATATAATGTCACAGAAGCTTTAATTTTCAGTTTGTAATCCCCTTATGCATTCACATGCTCCCATCACTTGACATTATTAATTTTGAATTATATGAACCAAAGCTATCTTTCTGTATGCACATTCAAGGATAAACCAGACTGTTATCAGATCAGAGCTTTGCTAATCTTCCCTGCTGTGGATGCTAATTATTTGATGTCTTTTAGGTGTTTATACATACATTGCTCTTCACAGACAGTGTTACTTTCTGTATTATGCTAGTACACAAAGATTTATTATACAAGAATAGCAGCTGCACTGTTACTTTTAGCCAAAACTAAATGTTTTTTTGTGGTTTAGTGGAGGTTTGTTTCTTTTCTGAATAGACCGGAATTAGGGGGGGATGCTAACCACAACAGTAATCGTGGCCAGTCCCTGAGCCTTAAAGGCGTTAAGTCTGTGTTATTTAATTCTACTGTTAGGTCTAAAATGATCACCCTGCATATGTGAAATGTGGATAAATTCTAGGTTTGGTGAAAAGTAATATACGGACCATCACTTATGTTGTTGAGGAATAAATCTAAATGACAGCTTTTGGTTATTATAAAGACTGAGACTAGTGTATCCGCCATAGTGTTACTGGTCTAATATGACATTAAAGCATCATGACCTATTATTTAGTGATTTCTTCCCTAAGTATGTCTCAGTGTCTTTTCTTTATAATAGACAGAATAAGAGTTGAAGTACATTTTTATTATTGTTTGATACGTTCATTAGCAGTATAATTCAGAATAAGCTTGTAAACTTGATTCACAGTTGTCTCTGTAATACAGAAAAAAATATATATACACGAGCTTTTCCAAGAGTTTACCTTTCATTGTTATTTCTGGGCATTTAGTAAACCAAAAGATGTATTATGCTGATTAAATTAAAGAAAATGTTAATTTTAGTGCAGCACTGTTTTGAATCTGGTGGCTTTGCTGGCTCAACTCTCCTTCGAGAAGGGGGGGGGGGGGTGTCAAACGCCTGTGTGCAGGTAAAACCTTGACATTTCACAGTTATGCTTAAGTGAACCATGACTGTTAACAACTACTTTAGCAGATTGTTATCAGATGGAGCAGCAATCTGTCATTGTTGCTGGTTAGAGGCTGATTTGGGGCAATCCCAAAACTGTTTTCAAGTGTTGTAATTAAGCTAATCATTGCCTGCTCTTTTTAAGGTGTAAAACAGCCAGGAAGGCAAAGGGTAGCTACATATTCTTTAGTTTGTTCCTGCTGAGATGTTTTAATGCGTGAGCCATGCTAGCACCTCATTGTTGTAAAATAACTTTTCAAACTGGTGCCCTTATTTAGAAATAGCCACTTTATAAGAGGACTGGTGCTCATTTTTAGTGCCAGCCAACTTCAGATAACATTGTTTTTTCCCATATAAACAAACTAACCCTACATGGTAGTTAGCTGGTGTTAATGGTAGTTAGCAGAAATGTAGCTTTGCTGGCTTCTGCTTTCACCACACTCTACTCTCTTTAATACTTTGAATTTTGTGAATAACTCTTTTAAGTATTATTTAAAATAAAAAGAGCTGAAAAGACCATATAAAGTTGTTTGAGCCAGCTCATCTGCATGCTAATCATCTGTGATTCTCCTGTAAATGGCAGGTGTCAGCCTCCATGCTGCTGCAGCAGTCATCCTCCTGCGCTTCAAAGCGCCTCATGTTTGTATGTGTACCGATGGACCCTCAGCTGTGCTGTAATTTTACACTGCAATTTAGGGACAACAGGAATGCAGCCTGGTGTTAACATACCTTTACAGGATAAACACAGCGACCTACTCCCAGGCTTGGATTGCTCATACTTAGATGCAGGCCAAAACTCTGCCCTCATGACCGTCTGTCCACAGGAAGTGGTTGTTTATAGGTTTAGTTTTTTTGGGGGGTATGGTTTCCTTTTTGGGAATACTAACTTTGGTAGCTGACTATCTGATATGCTGGATATTTAATGGAGATATGAAGAACAATTTCTTTTATCTGGTCTTTATTCAGCTCTCCAAAGCTGCACAAGCTTCTACCATCATTCTGGAGCATTTCATTTAACTCAATTCTGAACTGTCAGCATCTGCACACAGAATCCCTCCCTATCACGCTTTCAACAAGGAAGCAGTTAAATACAAAATAAGTGGCATTTTTAAGGCCTATTTTGTCTCTATGTAGGAATAAACCCACACAGCCTTGGGTTCTCCTCTTACAGCTGTCTTACAATGAAGAGGAGTCATGTGAGTGTCCTGCCTCAGAGGTAATACTGACCATATTTCTGCAGCTAACATGATTTGGCATAGCCTGGGTTCACTTAAATACACTCATTAACAAATGCAATTACACAAATCCAACTTGTTATTCTAGCGTTATCCTGAATTTTTCTCTGGTTTTGCTGTGCCCATAACTGTTTCTATGTACAAGACTAATTTTACCTGTAGTTTTTTCATTGTACTTTAATGTTTCATCAGTATCTGTTGACACATCTATCTCTGTTTCCTGCAAGGAAGATCACTATTTTAGGAGGAAAACTGATCTGACTGGTATCAGAAGTGGTTGTGGTCAGCAGTAGCAGTTAATTGATCCATACCCAGTGATCATTCATGTGACTTTCTTCTTGTGAGGAGCCCTATGTAGCATCTTTGTGTGTTTGTGCACGTTTGCCTTGCACAAATGGGCCTGTGGAATGACAAAGCACTACAGGATGTCTTTAGCAAGCTAGCATTAACCCCTCCCCATCGCCTTTTATGGTCCAGAGGGGGAGGTGCGTCAGGGCTACTGATGTGACTAATTGAGCCGTGTGTGCATGTGTGTGTGTGTGTGTGTGTGTGGGGATGTTAGTGTGAAGGTGGGAAACAGCTACTTTCCTTGAGGCTTTGCATAACAACACAGACCTGCTTGTTTGGATTTACATGCATTAACATGGTGCTGTGAGGGAAAATCAGCAGTTTTTTACTGCTGCACTTGTGTTTCAATTAGATAACTTCAGATAAATAAAGCACTTTAACAGATCAGGCACGGAAAGTTGAAGCAAATGACACGGTGCGGCCTTATAAATGCATCAGGTTTAAACTGGTTCAAATAATACAAGTCCCTTTGTCAAAGAAAGCAGCCACAATCACTTTATTAAGTTAACACTCTTTGAAAGTTGCCTTGATCAAATGACATGACTAAAAACGTTCCCCAGTGCCCTGCAGGTGTGATTCGCGGCTCACGAGCACTCAACGTGAGGCTTATTTTTAGTCAAGGTGAAAGGGAAATGGTTGCTGCCCTATGATTTAAAATGAAACCAAGAGCAACTCACTAATTATGTTTCTCGGGCTGCAGTGCACTGAATAGGCTTAAAAAAGGTGAGACATGTTGTCTTGATAGAAGTTCACCATTAGTGCCAATTCATTCCCACATGAATTAACTGAAAATTAAATATAACCTTTTATGCATTCAATTCAATTCATCTTTATTTATATAGCGCCACTTCATGACAATGTCATCTCAGGGTGCTTCACATCATATTTGAGCCAATTCATCAAATGGCCTAGATAAGGGAAACCATAAGTATGTATCAGGTGTAAAAAACTAGAGCTGTGGTACAGGTTGGTTGTGAGAACAAAGGTAACAGTAGTTAATTTACTTTAGCTGAAATAAATGGATTAATTTTGTGTCCAGACAGCAGACCTTGTTTAAAGTCAGATGAATGAAGAGTATGTGAGGCATTAGTTCATTTCTGTACTGTATAGTATGCCATGTGAAATTAAAATCAGCTTACAGTCAATCCAAATCCTCCTCTAAGCTTTGTGAATTTAAAATTGTCAAACACACTACACTGTAAATAAAACAAAATGTGAAACCAGAAGTGAAATTTACCTCGAGCACCACCGGTGCATGAAGTCTCAGAGGAACTGCCAAACGTGTGCTCCTAAAGGTGGCCTAACCTCTTTACACAGTTAACCTGCTTCTCATTCAGGCTTCTGAATATTCATGTTTTCTGAAGCAGCTAAAACTTTCCTCCACACTTTGGTTGAGATGCTAGTCTGTGAAGCCACCTTGTGGTAAACTTAAATTCACAAGCAAATAAATATATCTGGAAGAGTGATTGAACACAAACTCAATTGTGTGCTTGTGTGGGACTTTTTGTGCACATAGGTGTGTGTGTGTGTGTGAAAAGAAAGGGGCTCATTCAAGTTGTTTTAAGTGGGAGATGGCTAGAACCCTTTCACACTCAGGCAGTGGGAAAGTCCTCTCCCTGTCTTTTGGTGGCGGTACAATTTGCATACCCTACCCAGTTCTTTTCTCTGTGGTCTGAAAAGCCGAGGAGAGGCTGAGGGGATGAGTGAAAACTCAGCCCAAAGCTGTTGCCTGCCTCCAGGCATAACACTGAGCCACAGCTGAGGGCGCTGTACAACAGAGTTCTATTGTAATCCCATGTGTGTCGGTCACTCAAGTGGAATGCAGTCTTCCTGTGATGGGCTACTCACTTTGATTCACTTTCATTTAAAATTGGGACACATCTCAAAGGTAAAAGGAAAACTGTCAAAGGAAACCATAAGCAAAGAATGAAGCGCATGCTGAAACTGAAATGGTAGATTATTATCTCTACCTATGTTACAATACAGGAAGGTATCTTAAAAAATATTGTATTAAAGCAGAACTTTAGCTTCTTGATAATGCAATTTTTAATGAAATTTAGTGTTTTTTCTAGTTTTTTACCATTTACATGAGCAGATTTCTTGAAATAAAAGATTAATATTGACTGTGGCACACAGTATGAAAATCAAATGTATCCTTTGGAGAGATAAAATGAGTTATCTATTATATTTGTGTTGTTTTTTTTAAATAAGTTGAATAAATCTGCATCAGAAATGGCCAGAGGACTGCGTGAGTGCAAACATTGATATCAAATGCTGTGTTAGATGAACTCTAAGTACAAATCATCCATGCTTTCTTGACCATGACATTTTCAGAGAAAGACCCTCCCTCCTTTTCGAATTGCATTTCACACTCTATAAAGCTGGAGTTTTTTTTAGGTTGGCACTATGTCACATACTTTTTTTGCTCAATTGCTTTTAGGAGCAACCAGATATTTTTCACTAGAACATTGTCTGTTAAAATGACTTACATCAAAAGTTGTTAATTCACATTTAATGTTTGTTACGGTGATGAAATAAAGATGAATAAAGCTTCAATACAAAAGATACAATATTGTGTAGATGTCAGTGGGTTTGCCACTTACAATAGGTTACAAACAAAAGTAAACTGTAAAACTGTTGTAGGATGGGAGGAGACTTCCTCACAGCCTCAGTGTTCTCAGGAGATATAAATCATGAGCGATGGACAGGTGGGTTAGGAGGGGCCTGACTCTTTAAAGACACTCCCGAGACTACAGAGAACAGCAGCAGCAGGACAGGTGGGAGCGGAGGGGAATTAGATTAGAGGCACAGCACACTGATTTATCCTCCGCTTTTACTCGCTCATCCATTTCAGTCACTTTTTGGCATTGCTGCAGAAAATTTAAGCAGACATTATAGAAGCCATTTGTAGTTACTTTTTGAATAAATTTAGCTTTTTTATCTACTCATCTCACCACCACGTGGCACTACTTTGTCTAGATTATCTGTAACGGAAGTCGTTTTTGAAGCTGCAGAGGCTGCAGTTACGTGAAAAGGTTAATTATTTTGATTGTTCTGAGCATCTGAACACTCCTCACGTTTATTTGTACCTTTTCATGAAAGAAAAGGCCACATTTACAATAGTCACCCAAATAACTAGATAGTCAGATAGTGTTTCACTCATTCAGACACAGAGCTGTCACCTCTATTTTATACTTCCATCATGCTAGATGGATAGAGATTGAATATGCTGAGAGGGAACTGGGGATTTGATTAGAAGCTGAGTAGATGATCAGTGTGGTTTCTCTTCATCTCTCATCCATCCTGTGTCCTCTGGGCTTGGTTTGCGGCGCATGTTTTAGCAGGTGATATATGACATCTAGATAAAAAAGAGAAACTGGGATAAAACACCTTACTTGCAAACATCTTCAGGTGTATTTTAATCTGGTAAAACTGTCAGTGCAGATTTGGATTTGTTTAATTTCTGAGATTTGTCCTTCCTAAATCATTCAGGCCAATTCACAATGGAGTGAAAGACAGAGCTGGAGGAAAGGGAGTGTTATTGAATTACAGGTGATGTCTGCTAATTGGGCCCTCCAGAGATCTTTGTGCATGTGTTCAGTGTGAGTTTGTGTTAGACTCAGGGGATGCAGACTTGATGAAGCTGTTAGGGTAAAGAGCAGGGCCTGAGTGCTGTGCTTTAGAGGCTGTCCTGTCCCCAAGGAGAAGCACTAATGGAGGCCACCCAGGTCTGATGAATTACACCCAGACTGGATGGATGGAGGGACAACAGGGCCCAGGGAGATGCTGCTGTAATTGAGGCAGCTCACTGAGTGTGAAGAGTGCTTGGAGTATGATGTGCTGCAGGCATGAAGCAACACGTTTGTGCTGAAGCTGTAACGATAACCGCATTAGCAGTCCACTGTGGTTCATGGCAGGGTGTCAGCAGTCACACTCAACAGGCTTTTGGTCTGAATAACATGCTATTCTGCTGTCACACAGCATATAGCAGAGGCATGAAAAAAAAACTCAACACTTGACGTAAAATTTGGGAAAAAGTACTGTTGGAGTGGGGAAATCTGTAAACTGTAAAATATGTAACCGTTGAGCCCTAAAGAGTCAGGATTGATCACTATGAGACCAAAAGATTGAAAATGAATTAGCTGCAATTATAGTAGACAGAAAAAATTAAGAGGTTTGATCCTATTTTCCCTCCATTCTTGCATTTCTCTTTTTATTTCATCCAGTTTGCTTTTCTTTTGTACTGTCGAGCATCCAGGAAATAGGACACGCAGGCTTCTTCGCTGCCGCTCAGGATGCCACCATGCTCTCCCACCTTTGTTGATCAAAGCAGTTTTAGCAACCGTGTTGCCACTGCAGTGTGACTACTGAGGCGTCAGCTGTTCGATATACACTACACTTTATGTGGGGCAACAACTGTGCACGCTTTCTCATCTTTTTGTTTGTGTCACTGCTATTCACGTGACTCAGGCTCACACTGCCATCCTGACAGAGACCTCTGCTGAAAGCCAGTGCACCATCATCAGTCTGCGTCTGTGTGAACAGCAGAGTTATCAATCATAAATGCTCATTGCTTACAGTTTGACTGAAGTGGCACGATGTAAGTGGTGCTTTGAGTATCTTTTTAGGTGTTTCCATAAAAGGTTGCAGCAGTGGTTGAGTAGTTGCATAGCATTGTGGTGATGTTGTACATTTCCAAATAAAAGGGGAAAACAGCCTGCTGTTACTGTTGCAGCATTAAGGTGTAAATTGTGTGGTTAAGTTTTCCAATTCCAACCATGACCTGATCTAGGTTAGAATAACTCCAATGGCTTGTTCCCACAAGTGTCTTAAAGTGACTTTTCAGAAGCCAGTAGTTCTATTTTTTCATATTTACGTGTTAAAATGGGAAGACTGTTATCTTGTCTCGTAACAGTCATTTTACCCCAGATAGGTTGTTGACTTTTGGAAACATTAATAGATGAGCAGAACGTTTAATTTCCTGCCCTCATCTGGGATGAAACCTAAGCAGAGGTCTGTGTGAGCTGCATTTTTTTGTTGGGTTATGAGCCTAAGGAAACTGGCAAAGATGCACCTTTTAGGTTTAGACTGGGTTACATGGGCACGCCCTGTCTCGTCTCATCCAGGTGGCAAATTCATGTCAGTTTAAATATGTTTAATAACATTAACAAACCGTCATAATTTACCAATAATGACAATGATTACTGTAAGCTCTGATTTTTATAATGTGTACATGTTAACTTAAATAAGACTTAGTTGTATAAAATAGAAAATGGTGCATGTTAGTGTTTGTATGGACCTACCATCATCACATCAGACACTGAAACACTGAAACAAGCAACTTGAAAGATTTGCTGTCAGTAAATTTGTATTTGTGTGTGTATGTGTGTGTGTATACACTCTTGCCAGTGTAGCAGGTGTGTCTGAGCTTCAGTGCCATTACAAGTCTCATAAATACCACCTGACACCGTTACAGCAGGCTGGCTTCAATATAAAACCCTCCTCCTATGGCGTGCAGCCTTCAGCACAATTATATTATAGCACACTTAAGAAGAGGAAAGCTACACCCCTACCCAGCTCCTCTTAACAGACCCGACTGCTCTCAGTACACATAATTTATCTCAGGTCCAGGTCCTGGATGGCTCTGGACGTCAAATTTGAGCTGTTTTTATTTCCCAACTTAATAACTTTCTATCAACTATGTTTTCTTATGAATTACTTTGTTATCTTACTTGGCTTCTTTTTTGTTATTTTTAACTTAATCCTCTTCCAAGGATATAATGTCTACTGCCACACAGGCTCATTTGAGACCAAAATACGCAGTCACCTTAATACACTTCTTCAGAGGCATTAGACGTGCATCCAATCTAATGGTTCTAATGGAAAACTCACATCAATCAGACCTAGGTGTGCTGGATTTAAATACTTTTGTATCCCTGAAGTATTATGGAAAGTGGGGTACATTAGCAGGCGTGGCATGATGTCATAGCTTCAGTTTGAAATGCAATTTGTGCAGATACGTCTGTGCAACATTAGCCGCTTTGCTACCCGTTCTGGATGGCATTTCACTCAAGTGGTCTATCTGAATGTACTTGACATTTTACTAAACTGTATTCGAAGAGTCCAGTCAGTCCGTGTGTTACCCCCCACCCCGCTCTGCATTGTGTGACTGAGTAAATGGGCAGGCACACACTTATACACACACACACACACAGTTCATATCCACCCAGACTGCTTATGCATCTAGGGAGTGTGCTTTGTGTTGCTACAAGCTTAGGATTATGCTTTTGTTTTACAGCCTGATTTGTTTATTTTCTAATGCTTTCCCTAAACACACCTGCAAAGGAAAAGTAGGGTAGCATCTCATTAGGCTTTCTATGCAGGACAGTGTTTTCATATTATGTGCAGGGGGAGAGGGGAGCTTGTGGAGATGAAGAGTTTCATCCAACATTTGCCTAAATAATATGACTGATTGATCTGTTTGTATGTTAGCTAATAAATTAAAGAACACCTAAGGCACTTTTTTGGGGAATACTCCCAGCAAGATCAAGACACAAAGGCTTTTGAATTTCCACCAAACACTGTATTGTTGTTGTGAAGCTTTGCCTCCACCCTTCATCCCAGATAGTCAGTTGAACTTTAAATCCAACGGCTGGAAGCATATGGAGATGAGCCCCCACCTCTGTTTTGTTGTGCCACTTGGACATGAAGCCAGCTCTTCGCAGCTCTCAGTTATTTGGACACAGTTACTCCCAGCTTGACACTCCTCCCGCTGACAGCCATTCAAAGGGAGCTAGCTAGCCGTCCAGGGTCCAGACGGTAGCGAATGGTCTTCATTTAGCAAGGACAGGACTACCGTGCCAGCTGAGGCTACCTGCCAAAGTGCTGCCTGCAGAGCTCCTCATGATTGTTGCCAGCTCCTGACATACAGTAGATGGCAGGTATTGTGCTGGAAGTGCCAAAAACACAGTGGTCTCATTAAGAAATATGATGTAAGATGGTGGGATGGTGTGAAGTAGCCTGCTGGATAAAGAAGATGGAGTTATTGTGAGCGGGGAAGGGAGGGTGAGGTATCAGCTCTGTCTATTCTCCATCTGTGTTCTGATTATGAAATTATCCTGCTGACTGGATGCACAGAGCCATTCATAAGGGCTAAATCTGTGAGGAAACATTCATGGACATGATTTTGTACGACTACAGATACCATTTTGTGTACTTTTTCATTTCCAAAGAAGTTATTTTTACTCTGTCCTCTAATACACTGATTAAATTAACTCCTGTCTTTATGTAGTAAAGTGTAATTTGTATATTTTTCTGTGATTGGAACGTAATTCCTTCATTAAAATTTAGTGAACAACATGGCAGCTACTTAAGAGAAACTCTGTCTCAGCTTCCAGGAAGTTTATCTCAGGGAAAAGATTCATTTAAACTGATCTTGTTTTGTCTTTCTAAGGTGTTTTAAATATGTTGCTAATAAAATGCAACCGAAGTGATCATCAGCAAGTGTGAACACTTTTAAAGTAGAGGTTTTGGCACTTTACTGGTCTGGAGAATATAGGTGTCAGTGTGACAATGTCAAGGAAGAAAGGAATTACACGTGACCTCTGTGAAGCAACTGCTGCTGCCCATCAATCTGGGAAGGGTTTCATAAGGCCATTTCAAACAGTCTGGAGTTTGCAGTAAAAAAGATATACATAGTTGCTAAAATAGCCAGCAGTCGATGCAGGTTCATCCAAACTCCACAGTTTAATTCTGAGGTTCATGGCCGTGTCAGAACAAGACTGAATGAGCATTGCTGGAACAGAAAAGAGTCAAGGTGTTCAGACCTTCATCAAGACATCCGCCAGATTTAATGATGTTGAATCAAAAGAGTTTGACAAAAGTCCTCAGCAATGTGAGAAATGTGACAAAACAATTCAGTAGTGGCTGCACTGGATATTAAATTAAAGGGTGCACATAGTTTTTTACACACTACATCTGTATTTGTTAAATAAGTAGTTGCACTTTGTATGTTTATCTGGTATAGAGCATCCAGCTTGGATTGGCTCCAGCCCCCCGCGACCCCGTTCAGGGAGAAGCGGTAGAAAATGGATGGATGGATGACATTAGATCAAGAGCCAAAAAAAAAGGAAAAATAACACACAACCCTTTAGGAAATGTAGTTAAACTGATATCCAGACTCCCAACATAACATCAGTCATAATGGTCAAACTTTAAGTAACACAGATAACAAGGAACTTTGGTTTTACACAAGAGCAGGGGTTTGATTTTAAGTGCACGCTTTACACATGCCCAGAGATACTGGGTAAATTATTTCAGAAGGATAGGAGGAAAAAAAACACGCTTTGGCCTGAGGGAACTTGTGTGATGTGTTCCAGAAGGTAAACCTGCTTAAGTTAGTGTGGAGCCTCATTTATGTTGGAGAAAAAGTGACTTTATTTTGACTGATGTTGAGCATAAGCAAGCTAAAATCACTAAACATGTGATGTTTGCCCCAAAACTGAAGCCCCATGAAGCCAGCCTGGTTTACTATTAATCCGAGTACTCAGTTTTGCAAAGCGTAGCCTTGCGAAGTGTGTATTGCTCACAGCAGTATACCCGCTGTGTCACCCCAACACCATAGCTTAACTTCTGATTCAGAGTCAGACATATCTTGCAGAGATCTAGTTAAACACAAACATGACATGTTCTCACATCGCAAAGCCCAGTTTTTGCTCATGCCAAACAGCCTTTTGTAACCAACACAAGTCCACAGTTCCTCCGACCTTTTTCCCAAGGAGTTTTCTGCCAGCAAGAGTGTGTGTATGTGTGTGATTTGAATACTGAGCAGATGGGAATCGAAGGAAAATGTAGCGGAGCTGGTGGAGAGTGTGAGATCATGACCACAGCAGTGCTGCAGTACCTGCTGAGGCATAAATCAGGTTCACAGAGTTTATTATTGATAAGATTAAAGAATTTCTTTTCTCCTGCTTTTTTTTTTTTACATACTCTGACAAGAACAGGACGAGATGGGAAATTAATTCTGTAGATGCTAGTAGAATGCAATGGTCATTGCCAAAAAAAAAAGCTACATTTACTCAAACATACTCTTAAAAACAGTTACAAGGCAAAATAATGACGGGGAGTAGAAACCCGTTTCCTGCATTATTACATTAAACATGCATGGAGTAGCTGTCCATGCGTACAGCAGGTATATTATTTAGCTGCGTTCCTCTACATTACCTGATTGCCTGTAGGATGGTCTTTGTTTAACACAGTGAAACACTTAAAGCCTAATGGATATTACAATTGAAATAGTACAAATTTGTAATGTAGATTTATTGAATCAGTCCACAGAGCTGCAGTTATTTTAGTGGAGCTGAAGCAACCTTTACAATTTTATGATAATCATTATAAATATTTTAAGCCCGTGGCAACCAGAAAGAAGAGTGCTATAACGGATGATTAAAGACTATGCCTCGTAGTAGTGTCCACTTTTTTTTAAAGGAAAGGTCACTACAGACAGTATTAATCAGAAAAGCTGAAACCAGGAGAAGTCAAGTGTTTCTCCACACGCTATGTTTATGTATGACAGCTTCATATGGATATGTTTTATCATACCTCCCATTGCTTTGATCTGGACGTTTTACTCGTATAGCCCTCAGATGAAGAGATTCTTGACTGAGAGGAGATTAACCTTGTTGCACCTAGCAGAAATTGACCAACCCCCCCGTTTGCAGTGCAGAGTGACAGCAGAGATGTAAGACAGAAAAAGGGGGTTGGGACTTGTGTCAAAGGTCAAAAGGCAATACTGCTTGGGCAGTATGTGCCCATCGAATGAACAGCTTGGTCTAGGCTTTTATGTCAATTTGTTTTCTGATATTGCCAAGTCTAAAATATGGTCGATGCATGTAAGAGGATCTCTGCTGTTGTACACTGAGGCTGTAGGTCAGGATCAGCTCCATAGGAGGCTGTCTGTAAGAGGGTTAGTGATGTCATCATTATAGATTTTTAAGGCATTTTGTCAAAGAAATACATATAATTTAATAATGATCATGGTTGTGATGTTGTTTTCACACTATAATGGGTAAAATGACTTTAAAACTCCTTATATGTTTTAAAGTTTTGTTTATTCTTACCTTTTATTGTTTATTATGTCTACTGCTCTGAAAACATTGAATATTAACTGTACATTTCTCCTAAAAATAATAAATGTAAACGGTTACTCTACTTGGAACTGGGAGGCTTCTGGATGTAAACAACTTTTAAAAAGTGGTTTTGTTTTTTTTGAACATAAGCAGAGTTTTAAAATCAGAATAGCTGCTGTTTAAATAATACTGGAACAGTGAAAATAGAAAAACAATATACAGTTTATAATGAAATGCCATGTCTTCCAAATAGGCATCAACCTTATGTTGTTATGTTTATGTTATGTTATGTTTAATGCTTTTAAAATTTTTGACAAGGATGTCTTAATCCGTGTGTTTGGAGGAAATAACTCTCTCACTGCTGTACTGTCCCACTGAGGCACGCCTCTTCTGCAAAACACACTGAACAAAAACAAAACAGCATAAGCGGCAACACTCGGATGCAACTTTGTTTTAGTGAAACTTGTGCTTATCTGTCATTATGGGTCCAACATAAGAAAAATTTCATGGATCTTTATTGTTTATTAATCATAGTGTTTCATGCTGCGATGGGCTTTATGCACAACTCAGCTGCTTCCTGAATTTAGGACAGCTCATTTTTTTTCTGTGGATGAACTGATTAATTCAGGTGTGTCTGACCTCAGTAATCATGACAGCAATGTCCAGACATACCTGGATTAATCAGTCCGTCCAGTAATGAAGGGCAGGAAATACAGGAGCTGGCTTGATTCAAGAGGAAGCAGCGTTGTGCATAAAGCACATTTACTGTGGAACTAGAGGCTCTCAGAGTCCTCCAACAAGCCTTTGTTATGTGTTTTTGCCAGTGATTGTGGGCATCATCAGCAGCAATTAACGCTTCTCCTTATCCTCAAAAAAATTCCTGGATCCAGGGTCCCAATCACCCCCAAATTCTAATCACTTGCTCCTTACTCCATTTCCAAAAACTTCCTGTAAAGCCGTTCATAACTTTTGAGTTACTTTGCAAACAGACAAGAAGCCAATGCTGCCGATAGCATAACCTTGATTGAGGTAATTCAGTATTCGTGACATCCCAAAGCCGGGAGCGACTTTCCTGTAAAGGACAAGTCAGTGGGTTAAGGGCTTGCTGAGATGAAAACAGCTGTTTTTTATTACTAAGTTCTCACGTGGTACTTGTCTGTATTGATACTTTGCTCTTTGGAGCTGATTATTTCCCGCTATTTTGGTAATTTGGTCTTTGAAATGTTTCGCCTGATCTCGTAATCTGTGAATGTATGGTGATTAAAAAAAGAAGCATTAATTATTAGTCTGCATTAGTTCTTCAAAATCCTTTAATAAGATGTTGATGCATTTGTCTAACCAAAACCTTAAACTCCCATTTATTTCTTTTAATGCTTTTGCTGCTGTTAATACTTTACAGTATGAAGCATTACATGCATTAACCCTCGTTCATATTTCAGCTTCATTATTTGCAGCTGAATGGAAGAAAAGGAATAGTCAAAGTCATCACTTGAATAAAAAAGATTGAAAGTAATTTGTTTTGGAGAGCGTTGCAAATGACACAGTGCCTGAAGCCTTGCCTGCCAGTACAAAAAATGACCTCATTAACATATGTATGGAACAGTTGATGATATATTAGGTGATAGACAGTAGAAATGTATTTTAGTATGTGTTAGAATTCAAATTGATGTGTTTTTACTATGGAGGAGGTTTGGTGAGGCTCTGCTCAAACTGTTCAATGTTAATGCAAAAGTATCACATTTATTTAATTAAATTCCAGTTAATAGGCCCACATGTTACCAGTTAATCACCCCGACTGTGTATTCTGGTTCAACTTTCATTTTCTCATCTCTCATGCCATTATGCAAGTACAAAGTAATGTGTCACGTCGTCAGACTGGAAGTTTGCTCAGCACACAAGCTCAGCAGCTGCTGGCTGCTCATTGTAAATATACAGATGGGCACATTCAGGCTAGTGTAATCACAGTCCTGGAGAATTTAGCACTTTTTTAAGGAATGGGAATTCTTTTGTTTAATACAACTCACCTACATTTTACTTTAGAATTAATTCTGATTATTTATTATCACTCAAATATTTACTGCTGAGTGTGGATGCATTACTGAAACTTGTGAGACTCACTAACACCATGACAGCATAGATCTGAGTTTTCAGTCACCATCTGTACAACACAGGATCCTAATGGGCTGCAAAAAAAACTAAATCCAAAATACCAGTACCTTCAGAGTTTTGTGGAGGTGTCATCAGCTACATGTCTGCCTGTTTGTTGTTTTTGCGATCATAAGGCGCACCACGCAGCGTCTGCTTGGCAGGGAAAGTGTCGTGTAGGCACATTTCACAGCAATCTGGGGCTGGATAATAAGCTGTTTAGAGGACTTCCTCCAGATGTGCTCCAGGTCCCTTTAAATATTTTATTGCTAACGCATTAAGCTGACATTCATATCCTGATTGATTTGTATGAAGTTTATAGAGGAGAGTAAATGGTGTTCATACTGTAAATGAGGAAAACAAAAAAGCTGGTATAATGCAGTAAAAACAGACTCTAACAACCCTGTATATTCTATAGTAGAAACAGCAAAAGTGGCATTTGACTATGTTAATTAAAATTTAACTCGAAACTATATTTTAATATTGATTAGTATCTGAGTATTGATTTTTTTACAGCATTAGAATCAAAACACCAGAGCAAGATTTGTACCTAAAAACATAACAGGGTTTAAAATAAATATATAACTGAGGAGCAGCATTGCAGTGATCCATCCATCCATCCATTTTCTACCACTTTTTCCCTGAACGGGGTCGCGGGGGGGCTGGAGCCAATCCCAGCTCACAATGGGCGAGAGGCGGGGTACACCCTGGACAGGTCCATTGCAGTGATAAGAAACTTTATTAAAATATGCTGAAGACGGGGCAGAGAGGAACTTTTATATGTGTCTCAGTGACTAGCTGTCTAATCAAACTGTAAATTTGCAAATTTGTGGTTTAATTTAGATTGATCAGTTTTAATCGATACAATTTTAAAGGTTTACTGTCTGCCCTGTGATGGACTGATGACCTGTCCAGGGTGTATCCCGCCTCTCGCTCGTTGACAGCTGGGATTGGCTCCAGCCCCCCCGTGACCCCGTTCAGGAAATAAGCGATAGAAAATGGATGGATGGTTTACTTTCTGCATTTTCACTGTCAACTTGTTTCTTTTGATGCTCTTTTTTACCATCTGTGCTTTAAATGAGTCTTCCTATCAAACAAAACCAAAGGTCATTATGCATTTCTCAACATCCTTTTGAAATATTTCCATTTCTTCCAGTGTGTTCAGTAATTTCATGAACTAAAAATGTAATCAATAGAAAAAGTTAATCAGTTTGTGCACCATCTTCTCCAGCTTCCTCAGCTATCCCTTTGAGCTGTCTGGATCAGGCACAGTTTTTTTTGTTTCTGACATGGTTGGACAGCATGTCTTGCAAAGTAGATCTGATGGAGCATAAATAGTTTCTTACTCAATTATGTCCCACTTTGGAACACTTGCTTTGTGTTGAGGCACTTGTGCTGACTGCCTCAGTGGGAGGCAGCTGGGTAGTTACATTTTGGTCTGTGGTGAGAGCAATAAAGCAGAAATCTTTTAAGAAACTACAGTTCATATAATGTAGAAGCATTACATCTGCAAGATCCCCGATATAAAGAATGGTCCTGTCATATATTCTCAGTGGATCTTTTATTTGTTACTATTGGGAAACACATGGTCCAGTTTAGTTTTATTAGTTGTTTATATTTTAAATTCAGGTCTGACACAGTTTGTGGGAATCTTCCAGCTAATTTTGGCTGCTTGGGCTGGAATTTAATTCCTCATGTAACGCTGCAGTAGATGTTGTGTCTGCGTCGTCGCCACCAAGGAAGATTCACCGCAATCTCCTGTAAGATTAACTGATTTAAATGGATTCAGGTGCTCTGTGCATTCCTAGATTTCAACCCCAAGCTAACAGCGAGGTCATGTGGTGAAAGGCCATGTGCTCTATTCCCCCCTCAGCAACTGTCCTGCCTCCCTCTCCTTCTCTTTCTTCTCCTCTTCAAGCCTCCTCCTTTCAGGAGCTGGCCTCTGCAGGCTTTGTCACTGTTTGTTCCTAGTCATTGGCCAAGCGGTGACCTTTTTGACCTCTTTAAAGCCGATTTGTGCAGTGTGGCCCTCAGCTTCGCTGTACTCTGCCTTTTTTTTGCTTCTGGTCTTGCACTAAAACAAGGCTGCCTTTTTTCGGGGGGTACTTTGTAAATGTTTGTGTGGTGGTCAGCAAAGAATCAGATTAGATGTGCACTCTAGCTACCATTGATCTGTTATTGATCTTTCATAAAAGGTTGATTATTTTAGCGAACTGAAGAAAGTTTTACAAACTGCCCAGTAATCAAAACGTGTGTTGTTACTCATACAAAGTACATGGTTACTGTAAACAGAAGAAAACATGGCTCCAATAGCCTGACTGTGCATTTTCTAAGGCAAATGTAGGAATTTTATGTCTATTCAGGGAAATGCACAGATTTATACTGTGTTACATCCTAATAAACCAAGTCTTTGAATGCAAAGTGCTGGGAAAGAACTGACCTCATTACCTGCAAAGAAGGTCATGTGAGTGCATCAGGCAGGCAGGAAATCGGCAGTTGTGACCTAATTAAACACATATATCAATATGATGGGTCTGGAGCTTTTATAAAATGAGTGAGAATACCTTTCTAAAAACACAGTTTGTTCCCTTCAATCCATGTCATTTTTGTCCATAACTAAGAGCGTCATTCTGAAAGAAGCACTGTAAGGACAGATGGAACAAAATGGACTGCAGCATTGGGCTGTGCAGGTTAGCTGTGTGAGGACTCACCGCTATTGTCCTACTCTGGGTGCCAACTCTCATCAGCTTTAAGTCCAAATTAGCCTCAGCTCTGAAACAGTGTTTCCAGTAAACATGTGGAAGGTGGACTCTGGCTTGTATAGTGGCTCCTCCTGTGTGGCAGCTGCATATGGCTGTAGCCTTGTTTCTATGTCACTGTCAATACAATAAGACGTGAAGACAACACTAACAAGAAAATGTGACCTAGTTTTATTATCTTCAAATGTGCATCGTTGATGGAAGGAAGTTAGGTAAACCTGCTAAAATGTTAAACACCACAAATGTGATCCAGCACTTGAATTGGTAATTTGATTTATTTTCAGCTATTTATAAGCAGCTTTTCTTATGTCTAAGCTAGGTACGTTGTTATATAAAGTAAGTGATGGGACACTGGCAGAACTGCAGATACCTCTTAAAAATAAAGATCAGCAAGAACATGGTGAATAGTGCTTCTTTATGAGGTGCTATGATACTGATCTCTTTTGATTTAGATTTTTTAAACAAGCTAGATCTTAGCTTATATCCAACAAATGTTACACAAACGCTGTTAATATAGCAGCTATCTATAGTGAACCTGTTTAATGCATGTCATGCTAAACATGCAGTGCCATCTGTTTATCCTTGATTTTATTATAGTCACATGCAGGGATGCATGGAAAATACTATACATTACCTGCAAAGAGCATGGGCCTTGTAAGGGAGCTGTCACACACACACATGCATGCAGTATTTTAGCTAGCCAACAAGATTTAATGTTTTAGTGTCAGATCTCATGTCTGTTGAAGTGGAAGGCAGCATAGGATGGAATTATAAAAAAGGAGAGAAGAAAGGAAAGTGCTAGTATAGCACTTTTTGGTGTAAAGAAAAGACACACACACACACCTCTTTCTCTCTGTCTCGCTCAACAACAGCTGGGCTTCGTAGGTAAATTCAATCAGTTGCTCCCCAGTCTGTTGGGCTCTTGTGTGGCCCCTGGCATGGAAACTCAAGATATTAAATTGATTTTCTTCTCTTGCAATCATCCTCTCCTCTCTGCTCTTTGGTATTTTAGGGATGATCTGAATAGTAGATTTGATCTAGCACTAACCAACTGCTGGTGGCTGAGTCCACGCAGGACCATATTTTATCACCACGTCTTCCACTTACTGGTCCATATATTCAGTCTCTAGTCTCTCTTTGACAGCTGATGCTACACTGTAAATCTATGAGTCCTCTGGAAGCTTATACAACCTTTATAGTCTTTTATCCCTGTGGGTTTGCTTCAGAGGGTACTAGAAAACAGGGTCAACTCCTCTTAATCGCTTATTCCTGGCAGAGCAGCCTTGAGACACACACACGTGCACACATATCTCCTTGAGCTATTTTTTGCCTGAGTTTCAAGCCCTCTCCACAAACCTGTCTTCCATCTAAGCCTTTAGACTCAGAAGGCTATTAAAAAGATATTTCACCAGAATTCACCCCCTTGTTCCCCAGGCTTCTTGTGAAACCACAGGGAAGCATGTCAGACAAGCAAGCAGACTCCATCACTGTGATTAGCCTGCTAGTCTTTTACTCATGGGTGACTGATGTTACACGTGCAGGGAGCCCATCACTTACAATGTTTGTCCTTGATCACATTCTTTTAAGGCCTCCTCAGATTTTATACAGCACCATGAGTGGAAGGGGCTAAGTGGTCTACTTAGTTGTGTTGTCTTCAATGAATTTGAAGTGCAATTGATTAACTGATCAGATGATGAGCAGAGATCTAATTGGATGCTATTTTAATACTACTGTAAAAAAAGATTAAAATGTGGTTTTAGCCTCAAGAACATAATAAAGAGACATTTTTTATTTTTTTCTGTTCTTAAACAATTTTTTGGATTTACCTATAAATCAAGACAATTTATTTAAAAAAAGCACAATATAATATTTTGGGATGAAGACCTCCCCTCTAGATGTCACACTGTGACACCGCTTGGTATTCTCACATGTCAGAATAACCAACCACAAGTCTTTTTTTCTAAACTTGTCCACCATTAAAGCAGATGGTCTGATTGCTGGGTTGCAAAAGCACAAGTCCTAATAATGACTTCAGTTACAGGTTATGGTTACAAACTGTCACACTGTCATGGCTAAATGCAGCTCTTGAATACAGCAGAGTTACTGTTAAAAGCGATAACACCCTGGCTTTCTTACCTCGACAAGTCAAAATGTCTGCTGTGAAAAAGCCTTAGAAACGTAAGAGCTGAAACTTGTACATGTAAACACATACACCCAAATTTAAAATCAAGACAAGGAAACACTTGAGATTTGAGACACATTTTTTTAAATGATCTGTCAGGTGCCAGGCCATTTTTGTAGCTTTTTATTTAATATTTTTTGTTAGTAAATTTCTCAAATCAGAAAAGGGTTTTTAAATTCTTCCAGCCAAATGCAACAAGTTAATTTCTGTTTAGCTACAGTAACCCAAAGGAATAAAGTCACCCTCTTAAAGCAGATTTCCTGTTGGCATGTTTCTGAAATTGTCTTGGGTGAACAATTAAAAAAATAATTGATATTTTAATTATATGCAAACAACATTACATACGAAACAAAATCCCGAATGTGTGATGTTGTCTGCAGTTGCCTCATTAATTCGGACATGGTTGGCCTTTGTCTGCAGATCTGTTCTGATCACAGACGTAATTGACTCGCAGGAAGTAAAACCCAGAAAGTCTCATGTACAAACAGTGTCTGTATACAATAAATCATCCATGATAGATTACTGTGCAAAACCATTTAATCTGGGTTCGGGTGGTATAGATACCCTGACAGAAAGGATTAGTGTGTGTATGTGTTTGCCTCCTGATGTGACAGATTAATGCATGTACTTCTGCATCAAATCGAATTTAGAAGCCATTCTCTCTCACATTGGTGAGGGCAGATGGGAAATGCCCGGTGTGTAATAGTGATTGCATGTTTTAAAGTGAAGAAAAGAGAGAAAGCATGCATGCACTATGAGTGGGAGGGAGTCACAGTCATGAACAGGTATGACTGTGCAGGTTATGTGATCGACAGCAAGGTGACAGTGTGCAGGGCGTAAGGTGCTTATTGTTTCGAAGTGAGTACTCCTGTTTTTCCTCTCATGCATTTAAAAGAGTTGGATCAGAAACAGAGAGTTTCCACCTGCAGCTCTGGCCTGTTGCTCATGTACCTTACTCATCCAAATCAAATCATGATCATATATAAATGAACAAGTAAATTATTAGAGTATTAGTAAGTAAATAAAAGTTTTTACTCAAGTACGGTACTTCACAGATTTTCTTAAATTAAGTTTATACGATCCAAGAACATGAAACAAAATTTAGAATCTGGCCAAAGTTTTGATACCTCATGATGGGACCTAGGAATAATAATTTCTAGGAATAATCCTTTGAGTGTTTTCTGTAACATTTAATCAGACTTCTGCACCTGTTGCCAGGCAAAGTGCTGTAAAATTTATTTTTTCCTAATTATTCTTTTTTATTCAGCAAATTTTAATTTGTTATTACTCATTTCTTTTTCTAGTCATTTGAGTGATTATTTTCAATTTAGTCTTTTCTTTAATAAGAATGTGCCTATACATTTGAGCTTGACTCATATGCTCAAATATGAGCACAC
>JBAMHV010000008.1:21577301-21588605 GCA_037177535.1 Pseudomugil gertrudae
GAAGAAGAATAAAAAAAAAAAACATTCCAATAACAATAGGGTTCTCCCATACTTCGTATGGCTCGAACCCTAATAATCAAACAGCATGTTGTATGAAATGCAAATACAGGTTCCTCTCATCTCTTGCTCTGCCAATGACTGTGTTCTTCATCTATGTGCACATCCTCATCTTATTTAAATGTAAAAAGTGTAATGTTTAATAGTGTCTGGTGGGTGATTTATGAGCAGGAAAGCATCATGTCTTTACCTGAGCTCAGTGAGAAAAGCTTTAGCTCTAATGAAGAGGTGTTGGGATGAGGGATGTCATGTCACAATCACATCCCTGGGTCACTTTCCTCTGAAGTGCCGCATTTGAATCAAGCCCAGGGCTTTATTTATTCTTTGTGCAGCTTATTATCCTTACAGAGGAACACATACTGCTTTCTGCACAGCAAACCAGCTGTTCTATTGAACCCAAACATCAATAACATATCTTATCAAGTCAGCTGCTACACTAATGTAGGTTATATGTCGGGATAGATTTTTATTTAAAATGGGATTTGGTAATACAGACATTGACTGCAAAATAGAATTTCTTCTTAAACTAAGTTCATTTTGGGTTAATAAAAGATCAGTAGAGAAAGCTGTGGCTATTTTGTGGTGTTAAAAATGCATCATTTTAAAGTAAAGTTTGGTTCAGAAGGGTCTTCACAGCTTTAGTGCTGGACAGCTTTAAGCTTTCATCTTCATGGTTTCATAGTGAACACATTGGTTTCATCATTAAACTTACAGTATATGAAGATTTAGAAAGCAAAGGGAAAATAAGGTTCACTTTAGATGAGGTTCATAGATTATAGGGAATTATTGCTAGTTGTGTGGCGCCCCCTGGTGGTTGTGTTTCAAAATAACACAAAATGAAAGCAAAGCACGTTAATTTGCACATCTCATGCACAGGACAATACAAAGTGCTTTACACAAACACGTTAAAAGCATGACAGCAAGAAGCATTAAAACAAACTTCAAGAGGAAATTAAAGGAATTACATTGGGAGAAAAAATACATAAAAGTTATAGTATGAGGAATTAAAATGATTAAAGTATTAAAAAATAATTTGATAATACAGTTAAGATGTTTTTTTGTTCTTGCAGTGTAATTATTAGATAAAGCATTTACTATAATACCTTAAATAAATGTAAAATGTAAACGTTTCTAATCATGAAAAGCTTGGATGCTGCTACCATACTAAGTTTTTTTGGACACCCTGCTGCTTCATGAAATGATCTTTAACTTTGTGTATCCATTTAGTGAAGGAGGAGTGCTTATCAGAAGAGGAAGAGGAGGAGGAGGTGAAGGATGCTCTAGTAGAGGAGATTCTCCAGCAGGGCGACACAGCCATCATTTATCCTGAGGCCCCTGAGGATGAGCAGAGTCCGACAGAGACAGGAGGTGCTGATGAAAATGGTAAAAACACCACACACCAGATTATTGCTATTAAAATGTCCTGCTTTGGTTTCTGTATTATCCCATAAAATTCCTGCCAATTTACAGCCTCATACCTGATTTTTTTATTCTTACTGAATTAAAAATTCCTCCTGCTGACTGATGGGCTCTGACGGGAATTGGTTTGTGTTGTCAAAGTGAATAGTTGGGCATAGAGATGGAGGTCTGCAAAGCTCATTATATTCGAGAACAAGCGTCTCTTGTTAGTCCTTCACATGGCTGTGATCTCACAAATAAACCAACTAGATACTATCGAGAGAAGGTCAAACTTGGATTTAGTTTTACATCCACAAAGCTTTCCCATCACAGAATTAACTGAGTGTAAATGTTAAAGAGAAAGTTGAATGTTACATAAATGAATGGACTCGGCCGCCTATTACCAGAAAGATGTAGGAGATCAAGGTTACAGAGACTACTTGACCCTCCGATAGGTTTACAGGGAGTTCAGACCAGATAACAAGTGGTGAAATCTAAGTACCGTTCATCACAGCCCTCCCTCCGTTTTCTCTTCCACAGGCACACCCGACTCCTTCTCCCAGTTGCACACTTGCCCGTATTGTTCCCGTGGTTACAAACGCAACGCTTCGCTGAAGGAACACATTAAATATCGGCACGAAACCAGCGAGGATAACTACAGCTGCTCGCACTGCAGCTACACCTTCACCTACCGCTCCCAGCTGGAGAGGCACATGAGCCACCACCGCAGCAACAGGGAGCAGGTAACATGTCACGTCTGCCTGTTACAGTCGGTAGTCATGGCCACAGAGCTCAATTTCAGCACCACATTAAGATTGTGAAGTCAGTCAGTTTCACTTATTGATCATATCAATGATTAATGGACTGATGTCTCACCAGGATTTAGAAAAACATATCTATGCATGTGTATTTAGTAGACTACTTCAATGCTGTCTTTCCAGGTCTCCCTAAAATGTGTCCCATCAGATGGATACGGTTAGTCCAGAACAATTCTGCTCTAGTCCTCATTCAGACCCAACAATGTAGATGTTCTCCAGTCATTAGGTTTTCATGTCTGACTTCCAAATCCTGCTAGTTTATAAAGCGCTGAGAAGTTTGTGTGACATCCAAAAACACATTCAACATTTTTTAGTTTGTTATGAATCAGCCAGATTCCCCAGGTCATCAGAGGTCATCAGGGTCAGGCCTACTTTCTGTTCCCAGAGTCAGAATAAGGGAGTGTTCAGGTTCTATGCTCCTCACATGCGGAGCAAACTTCCTCTTTTAAATCAAACTTTTGCATTTTATCTTTTTCTGAATTTACTTTCTTTTGCACAAAGAAACATTTGTTTGTGAAATGTGCAAAACAAACGTATTGCATAAAAAAGTAAACAAATTCTCTTTTATCGGGATCAATTGATCTCAATTTCTTCATACGTTTCCATTTTCTTAATTTCCTATGTTGTAACTTTAGTTTTTTAAACATGAATTTATATTCATGCATTTTTTCTGAATATAAATTTAATAAAAGAGACACTTTTGAATTTTTTACTACAATTAAACTGAATTAAACTAAAATATTTGACCATTTTACCCACTATGCTTAAAAAATTTATTTTTATTCCAACTAAACAAAACAAAATAATCATAATAGTTTCTGTTAAAAGACATTTTTCTCTTTTGTCTAAGCATCACGTTTCCCAGGCAACAGGAGGAACAGGAGGAACAGGTGGAACCCGCAAGTTTAAGTGTAACGAGTGCTCCAAGGCCTTCAAATACAAACACCACCTGAAGGAGCACCTGCGCATACACAGTGGTACGTTTCTCTCACACACAAACACACAGTCCAGTACAGTCCATGCTGTTGCTACTTAAGAAATGAAAATTAAAAATACTTTATTTATCCCAGAGAAATTCAAAATTGTCGTAGTTGTTTTTGCCTTTAATTACAGCATCTGTAGGTGACTAATAGTTGTATACTTCACACATTCTTACATTTATTTGCTAACTAGATTAGAAAAAATGCATGAAGAATTAATCAATAGACTTAAAACAAGTAAAGATTTTTCTGTTGAACGTAAAAGGCTGGTGTAATTTTTTTCTTTTTTACCTTTTTCAGGTGAGAAACCATATGAATGTTCAAACTGCAAGAAGCGATTCTCACACTCGGGCTCCTACAGCTCCCATATCAGTAGTAAGAAATGTGTTGGTGCATCACCCCCCAACGGCGTCACTCGAGTGGCAATTAAATCCCCCTCTCCCACTACGCAGACAAGACCTGTAGCAATCGCTCCAGCCCGCATGATTCTTAAAGAGAAGACTGAGAGCAAACCCCTCCAGGAGCAGCTTCCCGTCACCCAAATTAAATCAGAACCTGTGGAATACGAGTGCAAGCCTGTGACAGCGGCAGCAGCAACTTCAGCTGGTAGCAATGGAGTTGTGAACGGAGGGACGGTGCAGTCTGCTGCCACACCAGCTGCAACTCCAGCTGCGACCCTGCCTCAGGGCGTGGCGATGGTTGTACCTACAGTCGGCCTGATGTCACCCGTCAGTATCAACCTGAACGACCTGCAGAATGTGCTCAAGGTGGCGATGGATGGAAACGTGCTCAGGCAGGTTTTGGGTTCAGCCAACGGGGTGGTAGCGCAGGGGAAGCAGGGAATCGTAGTCCAGCAGCCACAGCAGCAGATCATCAGTCTGCCTGCCTTCGTGGATCATGATGGTACCACAAAGATCATCATAAACTACAGCATCAGCCCCGCTGGTAGCACCACTGCCTCTACCCAGCCTACTCCGCTCGTTGTCAAAAATAACCCTCCTCATACCACGGTGCAGTCCACAGCTGATTCAGCAACCTCCCCAACTAAGACAGAAAACCCCAAAACCCCAGAGGTAACTGACCTCACGATCGTCAAGACAGAGACACAGTCAAAGCCGATAAATGACAAGGAGGTGGAGGCAACAACAGAGAAGACATCAGCGCCTGAGAACATGTCAAAATCAGCTCCGATGTCTAAATCCAGCAGCATTAGTACATGTTTACTCTGTGACGACTGTCCTGACAACCTGGAGGCGCTGCACCTCCTCCAGCATCGCAAAGCAGCCAACGGTGAGGCTGTGGACTCCGCCGCTTTGGACCCATCTTTTGCTGCTCTGCTTAGTGAGGCTGGGGTCACACTGGAGGAGCCACCCGTCGACGACCTTCTCTCACTCCTCAAGACCTACTTTGCCTCCAACGCTAACCCCAGCGAGGAGGAACTGACAAAAATCTCAGAGTCGATCAGCATTCCAGTGGAAGTGATTAGAAAGTGGTTTGCCAAGATGAACTCTGGGAAAAAAGTAGACAAATTCCACGATGAGGAAGCTGAAACCACAAAATCCAGCTCAGAAGACACCTCCAATCAGAATGATGAGGGGGAGGACACCAACCAGGAAGCCATGTCAGACTCTGGTAGCACCTCTCCATCAGACTCACTCAGTGTCAACAATGGTGATCTTGTTATTGTTAAAAGCGAGCCTGAGGACACAGAGGTCTCGGACTCCCAAGCAGAACCTCTGGACCTCTCTCTTCCTAAACAGATCACAGCAGCGTTGGAAAAGAAAGCGGTCACACCTCCCACCAAGCAGCAGGAGCAGCCTCTTAACCTGACTTGCTTAAGGAAGGAGCAGCTCGAGGGTCGTACCATCTACGTGACCACGCCTCAGACCGGAAGACCTGTCAACATCGTCACTGCCGCACAGCTACCAACGTTAGTGGCCATCGCTGGCCAGGGTACAGTCGGCTGCCTCAGTGCCATAAACACTGCAACAAAGCGCACCATCCTCATCCCCCAGCTCACCTACACATATGCCACTACAGCCGACAACACCACTGGAGCCAAGACTGTCGTCCTCAATGGCCATAAGGTCAGCAGTGTTGTATTTTTTTGTACGTCTCATTTCCAAACGGTATACTCTGTGCGAGTATTCACCCAGCTTTCCATCATGAACCATAGGAGAAGCATTCAGAGAGCAGCTCGGATGGCGTTTCCACCTCGGAGGAGCAGAGTGAAGCAAAGAAACGACGGCTGGAGAATGGTGTCTACCCCTGTGATCTTTGCTCCAAGGTCTTCCAAAAGGGCAGCTCACTGCTTCGACACAAATACGAACACACAGGTAAGCCGTCACTGAGGAAATCTGGTCAAAAAGCAGACATGTGTACTTTATTTAGCAGACTTTCAGGGTTTTTTTTTTCATTGGCAGTGCTAAAAAGGTAGTTAACAAGTGGCATAACTGTACAATCTGTAACACCTGGCCCATAAACACACCAGCTCAGCAGTAGCTGATACCAGAACAAATAGGCACCTGACCAGTTACAGTTAATTTAAAATTAATTTACAGTTAATAAAGCATTTTGAATAATGACAGAAGAAACTTTAAATAGTTTTCTAAATGATGTTTCCTCCTTGTACACCTTTTGTCTCGCTTCAATCATTCAAGTATCAAACTATTCAGCTCATTCAGGAGATGTGTGCTCTGACTTTTGGTCTGTTTAACTCTGAAAGTTTTTCAGTTATTGAGCTTTTTGTCATGCAGTCTTATGACTGGACAGAGTAGAAACTCTGCTCAGTGATTGGTCAGTTTATGCACAGTGAGCTGCAAACGTATTCAGCTGTGTGCACCAATACAAACGTGTCTGGTACAAGGCTCTATGTTCCGGTCCAGCATCTCAGTTGCTCGTCACCAGCTGTGCTGCTGTGACAATGCTCCAGCTTAGCGGTCATCTGCTTCTCTTTAAATATGGGCTTCCTATTAACGCTTATGATTCTTTAAAGTGGATGCATGAAGAGAAAAGTTGTGCTGATGATGAATTAAAAAAAGAATTGTTAAGTTAAATTTAATGGAAACTACCAATGACTTTAAATCTAATGCTCCAATACTTCCTTTATCTTACTGTTTTACCAATGGTTAGTTTTATATATGATGATTTGTGTTCTTCCATTAAAAAAAAAAAAAAAATCTACTTAGTCTTATTTGGCATCTTAAATGTACAGTATGTAACACTAATTTAAACGTCTTCCAGTGGCCGAATCCTGTCATTTCAGTGGTCCTTGTCACTAGGGGGGCGACCATATTGATTGTTGGGACCACTGTGGTCTGGACTATCGATGTGGTCACCCCCTAGTGACAGGGACAACTAATAACAGACCACTATTTCTGCAACAACTCCTAGCTATCTTCAAGTCTTCAGCTCCTTTTTGTTCAACTTTTATTTATTTAAACACAATGTATGCAGCTGTAGCTCAGGAGGAAGAGCCGTCGTCTTTTAACCAGCAAGTTGGGAGAACGATTACATACTTTGTCTGACTACCAGCCAAAGGGTTGGGCACGATACTGTACCCCAAGATGCCCCCCGTTGTGTCTATCGACGTGTGTGAATGGATAAATGCTAAATCATTTTAGCATGCAAGCATTCACACCGCAAATAGTCTAGTTAATGTAGTTTTCCCTCAAGCTCATGGGTTTGTCATATAGTTTTTTGTGATGCATGACTACATTTGATAATTCCATTCACATAAATGCCTTTTGCTTGCAATATTGTTTTCTTGTCTGGAAGAAGAAAACAAATCTTGGACAAATATGAAAGATAACCTCTGCCTTAATTAAGCCATGAATGTTAAAAAAAACTGTTTTGTTTGCAGGCATCTTTCAGACTCTTTCATTTCTCTTGCAGGAAAAAGGCCCCATGAATGCACCATCTGCAATAAGGCTTTCAAACACAAACACCACCTGATCGAACACTCAAGGCTGCACTCCGGTGAGAAACCCTACCAGTGTGACAAGTGCGGGAAACGCTTCTCTCATTCAGGCTCGTACTCCCAGCACATGAACCACCGCTACTCCTATTGCAAGAAGGACGGCTTGAGCCCGGGCTCCACCTTGGGGCCGCGTAGGGTTCAATTGGACCTCGGTAGCCCCGGCACCGGGCCGCTGTCAGAGAGCCGGACCACTACCCCGCCCTCCCAAATGGACTCGGACGAGCGGGAGAGCGAGATAGAAGAAGATGACGATGAAGAAGCCATGTGTATGGACGACATCAGAGTAGTGCAGGTGGATGATGGCGAGTGCGAGATCTATGAGGGTAACTTTGATGATGACGAAGAGGACGAAGAGCTATTGGAAGAGGAAGAGGCAGGAGCCGAAGAAGAGACAGAAAGTGAGAGAGCAGAGGATTTTGCTTGTGATGTAGTAGAAGTAGAGCTGGGGGATGAACACACGTTGGAGGAAAGAACCGAAGAAAAGGAGGAATGTGTAAGTGCGGATGCAGAGAAGATGGAAGACTGTGAAGCAGATCCAGACAAAAGCATCAGGGAGGGTTCGGACAGCACTGAACCGTCAGAGGAAGCGGAGACAAACAAATAAAGATGATTTCTTCGGGTCAGTTCATACACATCGGTCATCGGTGTTGCTTTAGACAAAACCGAAACAGAAGCAAAGTATCGGAAGTTGCCTCATTTTAACGGTCCACTACTGTGTACAAAAACCCAGGTGTGCCTGAACTTAACATAGAAAACAAGACAGAGACTTTTTATTTGTGAAAACGAAATATCAGTGTTTAAACATGTTTATAGAAGTACAGATTTTGAAGTAGAACCCACCCATTAACTTGTTAAGACTTGTTACTGAGACCAGTACCAGGTGGTTTTGTTTTTCTTTTCATTCAGCCAGTCAGTGTTACTAATCTTGTTCTTCTTTGAAAACATTTTAACCTGTAAAGATGAGAAAGATTTCTATACCTTTTTATTGCCAATGAAGTTTCCTAAATCAGTATTTTATTGAGTTCTACGAACAAAAGCCTCTGCACTACAGTATTCCTGATTTACCTATGGATACATGCCTCATACGTTGTATGCCCTTCAGTGTTATATATGTACACTAGCTAGCAAGATATCCTTTGTGTTAGTATTAGTCTTTGCTAGCTAGATATGTTTTCAGTTTGACTGTTAGCCTTAAAGAAAACAAAGTATTCCTGGGGAGGATTGTGGGCGGGATGAGGAGTCTGGGATGAGAATGCGGCTTCTTAACGCCATAACCAAATTTGTCCTATCAGGGAAGGAAGAATTACAACCTCAAAGCCAGCATCAGGCGCCTTTGTTTTGCAATCCAGCACAGCCTGAAGGGGTGGAGTCTCCAGCGCATGCTCCCACCTCCAGGCTCCGCTTTGGCTACAAAACACACGCGCTTAAACCTACAAAGCTTCTCCTTCTTTAGGTTGACTTTAGTTCTCAGTCAGTGTTTCAGTATTATTAGCTTATTTATGAATTCATACTGTATGTGAAGGATCAGGGCTGTTTCCTGCTCCACCCCAATGCCTCCAGCCTTATGCAAGACCTGCGTGCTGTTAAAGTGCCATTGAACAGTGTTATTATTTCTTCTTCACACATGTAGCCAGTATTATGTTCCTTTGTTACTTACACAGGACCCATGTTGACTAATGTTTGTTTACTTGCACAGAACAGCAAATTTGTCACAACAACAACAACAAAAAAATTTCCTGTTAAATCCACTTAATCTGGGGCCTTTTAGAAGGTGGAGGTCACATGAGGGTTGAGAAACTGTATTTAGGCTCACACTAAACATTTTAATCAGCATGCCATGTCCTTTCATGTGATCCTTTGCTAGAGCCCACTGTGGAATTGTCTTTTTTCCTTTTCTTTAGTTTTGCTGTTAGTGAAATGATCTAAATTGACAAAATATTCAGTTTACAGTAACAAACAACAGATAAAGGCTAAAAAAAACCTCACAAGCGTAGTTACAACTAGACAACGTGGCTTTTTGCTTTATGATTTGCTTAAAAACATTTATTTAGTTAACTAGCTAGCAAATTGTTTAACCCATTCAGAC
This sequence comes from Pseudomugil gertrudae, assembly GCA_037177535.1. Taxonomy (NCBI): domain Eukaryota; kingdom Metazoa; phylum Chordata; class Actinopteri; order Atheriniformes; family Pseudomugilidae; genus Pseudomugil; species Pseudomugil gertrudae. The sequence continues at coordinate 21,586,620 of JBAMHV010000008.1, forward strand.
CTGATGCAACATGCTAATCCCTGCAACATGAGCACTGTGTCATTTGAAATAAATGACTTTTTAAATATAATCTAAAAAAAACATATAAAAAATGAAATTTTATAACCTTTAAAATGCTTTCTTCTCATGTTATTTGATTCATCAAAGGCTAAAACAGAAGTTTATGAAAAGATTTGTGATGTTTAATTTTCTTTTCCAGACTTTAAAGAAGCTAGAAATATGAAAAAATGTAAAAATTTTAATCTTGAGGTTCATTTGTCCTCCACTGATCGTTGCTCTCCTGGTCTTCCTGCTTGTTTGCTAGAAATCAATCTCAACATGCTAACATGGTTTTGACCTCTCTGACATGCAAATGGTCATAACATACTAACATAAATTTAAGTAAAAGTAATTATAGTGAAATGCTGCTGACACACATTTGACTTGGATAACACAAAGAGTAATATGCTGCAACAAAACAGGTTTGATGATGCAGCAAATGTATGAAGATGTTTTCTCATCTCCACTTAACATTTCAGCTGCAAAGGAACAAGTTTAAGAGATGCACTAAGTGGGATTACACGTGTTTCTGTCACATTATGCTTTAATAAAAAAAACGCACAATGTCATTCCCCATTTTTAAAGACTAAATATCTTCCCCTCTTGCATCCGGTCTTAATGGGTTTAACAAAATGGTGCTTTTACATGTTGCTGAATAGATTTAGATTAGGACCCTGTAACCTTGGAAACGTTTTGTAGCACTGAGAAGTGAAAGTCTGAGAGCTACAATGCAGACAAGAGTTTTCCTGTGGATGTAAAATGCCTTGTAAACTTTGAGTTTATCACTTTAATAAGTTGTGTGTCAAAGCAAAAGTGTTTACATCCCTGAGCATTCAGAGGAAGGGGGTGGGGAGGGGTGTTTAATCCCTCACTCACCCCACCAGACTGACTCATGGAGCGATTAAAACGCTGATATTTGAATGAAAATGCTTAACGTCAGTCACACTTGTGCACTTGTTTTCAGTTTAGAGACAATAAAGTTGTGACAAGCTGTCCCGCACTTCAGGTAACAAGCGTTAGTGAATGTGGTTTCTGCTCAGTTTGTTTAACCAAACAGTGTTTTTAGTTATTAGTCTGTTTCTTTTTATTGTTTTATTTTCTTATTATGTGTCCACTGTATGTTTTTGTCAACAATGGCAGTATTAGAACCCTTTTCACAGATTAGAGAAAAAAAATCCTGTTTAGTTTTTAGAAAACTTTTTTATATTTATGTGTCTTATTTTTATATTTTCTTTTACGGTTATTTATTACACATTGTAGTGTACATTACTGTAGTTTGAATTGATACAATAATATATTTTAGTATGAAAAATAACCTCGAGACAAACAAAAAACATCCCAAAAATGTGGTTCTGGGATCAGATGTTTGTTTTAACAAAACAGCTTAAAAAAAGGAAAAAAAGAGAAAAGAAATAAAACATGTATTCTGTAAACTTGACTTCTGTTTTAAGCTAAATAAAATTTTAAAAAGAGAAAAAAAAGACAGGAATGAAGTGAGAAATAGAAACTGTTACATGTGCATCCGCTCTGCGTCGTATTAAAGCTACTGAATCCTGAAACTCTGTGACTTTAAAAGCATGAGTCGTCGCCGTTCTAACGAAGGATCTTGTTATGAAGTCGTTATTCCTCCCTTTTTTATTTTGAAGCCAAATTTGCATCATCCCGCCACCCTGTCTTCTGTTCTGTGCCAACTTGTTCCATTGTACTGTTGAAGGCTGCATAATGTTTGTCTGTACACACCCTTTGTAAATCCACTGTCTTTTTGCATCGTTTTTATCTTTAAGTTTGCTCCATTTTTATGACTCCCCATCACAATAAAAGATGTAAGACAGAAACTCTGAGTGGATTTATTTTACTTTTATATGCTGGAAAGTAAAAAAAGTATAATATATATATATATATATATATATATATATATATATATATATATATATAGAGAGAGAGAGA
>JBAMHV010000008.1:21643491-21653593 GCA_037177535.1 Pseudomugil gertrudae
GGTGTGATGTGTTCAGATCTCTTTGTTCTTGTTAAAGCTCGAGCTGCAGAGTTCTGAATGAGTTGCAGATGTTTAATGCTCTTTTTAGGAAGTCCTGTTATTAAGACCATTACAGTAATCCAGCCTACTGGAGATAAATGCATGGATGAGTTTCTCCTGGTCTTTCACAGACTAAACCTTTCCGGGCAGTACCCAGATGCTGCCCAAAAATTCGCCAATAATCTAGTGTAAAACGATGGACACTGCGCACTAAATCAACGCCATCTTGCTGGCGGAGCGGAAAAGGAAATGCAGACTTTCAAATTAAAGGCGGCAAACGATACTGTGGCGGAGGCTAATTTGTATAGATGTGAGCATGAAGTCATTTCCTTACGGTTCTAATGTATACCGTCGCTTGCAACATATCCGACCAATTGTTTGAGAATGCAGTAACCGACTCAGTACAGTTAGCATACGTAAATGTTAGCCATGTACAAAATAATCATTTTGACGTGAAGCAGAATAGTCTAACTGGTTGTACGTCACTACTGGTAAGTGTCCAATGTCCAGTATTCCATTTGTGACAGCACTTACCCACGATAGTGCGCACTACAGAAAAAAGGGTGCAGTGTGCACCACGCACTAATTCCAGTGCACCTATGGAATTGAGAGAGCCTGTGTCTCTATTCCCTAGGGCTAGAAAAGCTGGAATACAGTGCTTTTTTCCAGATATAAGGAACTAAAACAACCATGTAACTCACAGCAAAACATTCCACATCGGAGAGTCCAGCAGACTCTGATATTAGGCTTGCAGAGGTTCTTTTATTATTATTGTTGTTATTTATTTTACAACACTATAAAAAATCAGTGGCATCATGCAGTTAAAATGATGTTACAGGTCTAATCAGTGATAAACATCATCTACTCAGTGTGTTAGGCTTTTTGCTTTTTTAAGCAAATGGCAATAGGTTCCACATACGCTACACCACGTTTAAGTGGCACAGGAGTGTAGGCATTAGACCTACACTACTGCCTCATTACTGTTAAATTGTTTCCACACACACATTTGATGCCTAATGTGTCTCAGGTGCCTCATAAGGTGACAGCAAGCGACTTCCTGTCACACAATTGGGAAAATAAATCAATATGAATGCACATCTCTGTCACATTTCTATGAAAAACTAGGAGATGTTGGCAGAAAATTGCATGCTGCGATGCTTATTTATTCCAGGAATTTCTCAAACTGTTTACATCGAGATTAAGATGATAGATGGAAGGATGGAGATGTTGCATGCAATTTACTTCATGGCAGTCAATGTGGTTATGACAATGTGTCAGGAAAGCCTGTTTAAAGGCTGCGGTGTAAATGACAGATGGAAGCTATGTGTCAATGTTATAAGTTGCATGTCTGGAAAACTGAATTATGGTATGTTAGTAATTCAGACTTGTTTGTGTTTACATCAAAACTGGATGTGAATGTTGGAATGTGACTTTGAGACCTGTTACAGCAGCTATAATAAAGAAGTAAAACACGTACCAAATGTTACGAACCTTTCAATGTGTGAGCCACAAATAATGTTAAGTGCTTTTCAGTCTGGAATCCAACATTTAAGATGTGCAGATGTTGACAGGTGGATCTGACTGACAGTTTAAAATTAAAAATGCATCATCTCTCTGCAGCATTACCTGCACAGACACAGCATGTGCCATTCTTCTGATGGTGATGGAGTGCAGCTGTCCATTGGCCAGGCTCCTCAGGCTGCTCCTCAATACTTCAGCATCTCTGCTGCTGTCCAGCTTGTATCTCACCTCCAGTTTATCTATAAACAAAGGTTTTTTTTAACAGCAAATATCTCCAAGCCGTACTTTTCACATCTTACTTCAGTGATGAATAAAAGTGAATAGTATCTGCCTTAGTAAAGCTTCTCATGCAGATATTTGGAGGCAGTTATCAAAAACAAAACTAACGCTGATTAATTTCTATCATTTAAACAGCAGATGTAATGAGAGCGTTATATCTTGAGGCTTTTGAGAGAAATTAAACCTTGTTCTTCAAAATCATATAATGCCTTTATGATAATTATGAGAATTTACAGGGATTTAATTCTCCTGATTATAAAAGTATCATTACCAACAAGTATTAACTGTTGTAGGAGTTTATTCACACTTATAAATCCTTGAGAACAAGTCAAGAAATTATTTTTGTGGAACTGAAGAGATTTCACTGAAGCCCAGCAGCTAATGACATGAGTGGGACTAGAAAAGGCTCTCAGGAATTTAATTGGACACTTGAGTTCAAGAGCATTTACCTGACGGCTCTATGGTCACAATCACACCTTAATGCCCTGCTTTCCATCAGCAGAGGAAATCCTCTTACAGCCAACCGAGCTTTAAAGTACCAATTTACTAGACTCCTGGATGCTAAAAATGTAATTCAAAGTTCAAAGTGTCTTTAGTTCTGCTCTTAAAAGCCACAACTTAATTATTCGACAAAAACATTTTAGTCATTTTATTGAACAAGGCTCTAATCTACCACCTATTAGCGACCCCGCTAAAGGAAAGAGACACACAACACGAGCCCATAATGGAAGTGAAACATGAAAAAGTTTAGTCAAGTAAGTCGCAAGTACAGCTGCTAATCAAATGGCTTCACAAAAACCCCAGTGCTGTCCTCACCGTGCTTATTGATGAGCAGGGCGAGGTACTCTTTGTAGTAGGAGCTGACGTAGAGCAGCAGAGCCGGACTCTGGGTCGTCCTGAAGCTCAGGGAGATGTTTTCTCCTCTCAGCGTCATGTCAGAGTAGATGGAGGAGGGCAGAGCGCTGCTGTTTCTGCTCAACTCGTACGGCTCCCTGAAGGTGTAGCTGATCGATGTTCCTGACTTGAAGCTGGCGGACACCTCTGGAGGAAAACAGACAAGCAGAAATAAATCTTCAGATCTGACTCACTTTTTTTTTTATTGTTTGTCTTTTTAACAGTTTGGATTTTTCCTTTTCTTTCTACACATTATTTCTACAGAGGATCAGGAGGTTGTTTGTGGTAAAGCACTTATCAAATCAGGGGATCATCTGCAAAGTTAAAAACAGTTAAACATGATTATTTCAGAGTATGTTTTTTTCATTTTCAATAGAAAGACAATAACAGCTTCTCTGATTAATAAGTGAAGAACATCTTTACTTGCATAAAACAATTTTACAATTGTTTTAATGAAACATTTAAGCATAGCTGCTCTATGGTAGTGAGGGATCTAAAAGTTGCACGAGTCCCTTTAAAATTCCCCTTTTCCCCCTTCATTCTGCTCCAGACACAGTAGATCCAAGCAGCTGCTGATATGAGACTCCTTTTAAAACTGCTGAACTGAATGAAATGGTTGCTCCCTGAAACAAAGTTCAGCATGCAGCCACATTCTTAAATAGAACGCAACACATCAAACAGACTCCATATGCATGAAGCCTTTAATGTCACGGTTGCCAAGTGGGTTTTAATGAGTGTTAAGTGCAGCAAAAGCAGAAGAAAAGCTCTCTGGAACGATATTGATTCTTAATGTTTAAAACACCCACACATGGAGGGTCAGCATGACTTTTCTTTTGTGAATACATTTTTTTTTGTGTCTCCTTTCTTCTGCTTTTTGTCACTCAAAGAATCCTAAGTTGTTTTTATCCTTCTAATGCCATATAATATAAAAAGCTTGATACATCTGCTTCCTGACTTATCCTCGTGGAATATGGTGACGCAGATGCAGATTTCATCATCGGCCTTAAGGAGTTCACATCCAGAGCTTACCCTATTTCTCAGCATTAGCTATGGTCATACTGGATCAAAGGAGCCAGAGCAGAAAAAAACCTGGATCAGCTTGTATAAAAATAAAAATAAACTGGAAACTTAAAAAAAAATGCTTAAAGAATGAAAAAAAAAGTGGTGTGTTTTTCTTTCCAGTCAGATTTCCTTTGTAGATGTCTGTATTTTGCCATAAGGTGGCTTTTTAATGTGTTGTGTACTTGTTGTAATTTGTAAAGGCCAAAACAAATGTCTAAGTGCTTTTGCATCATAACCAAATGAAATTTTCTGACAAGATCATTTAAAGTGTTTAATTAAAGCTTATGAGCTCTTTTTTTGACTACTGTACTTCACATTGAATATACAGCAGAAAAGGGGGAGATATACACATTAAATGATGTTTTTTTTTTAATAAAAAGCGGTCAACACAGAGGGCTGGCTCTGTGGGTCGTCCAGGTTTGGACTCGGTGGACGCAGAGTTGGTGCAGAGAACCGTGACATTGTTGTACTCCTTCAGTCAGACTGTACAATGGCATAAATAGTGGGAGAAAAAGGCCATAAAAGTCTTTTTAAATTTGAATCATCTTTCTATATTTAGTATTTACTTACCTGTGCTGCCAGTGTTTTTCTGTCCATTTCAACAGTTTCTTTGTAAACAAATAAGTGCAATGTACTGAGCTGCAGATCCCATTATCTTTCCCTCAAATGATGCTCAGCTCATCTGTAAATGATGTGAAGGAGCTTTGTAAAAAGTTTTAATAGAGTTAACCCCAAAAATGTCATTAAAAGTAAATTATGAGTGTCTACACTGACTTCAAAAGCACAGCTGTTTTACGTGACACCTTCACAGCACACGAGCTGTATGACGCTTCATCATTAGGTGTACCTGCATGACAGAAGACTCCGGTGTATGCAGACAGGTTGCAGTCACAGTGGAAGCCACTGGGTTTTTCCACACAGCGACCCTGGTTCTGGCAGAGATAACCATAACTGCTGCAGTGGCCCCTGCAGCCGGGGCGAACCCCAGGTGTGATCTTTGCCCTCTCCTCCAGGTCCAGGGTGATGCCGTTCAGCTGCAGGGAGCGAATGCATCCACGGAAGCCCTTTTGCCTCGACGCTGTACCTCCTGCAAAGACACAAACAATAATAAGCTATTCTCAACTTCCTGTGCAGTTAAAATGGAAACATTGCCAGTGTTGCAGGCAAAGAGGCTGGTTTTAGGAATTAGCAGTGATCAGATCTTGAAGTGGAGCTATTTAAATTGGAGCAGAAACAAAAAAATACATTTTCAAAAACTTCCTTTTTTTCATGTTCGAAGGCGCAACCAGGGTTCACAATAACAAACTGTCATGTCTGCAAAGATCATTGGTTGGAGTTATTATTTTCAGACAGGGCAGCAGAGTGCTAAGAATAAAAGATTTTTACATGAACCACAGAGTTGTTACATTCCTGTCTTTGTTTTGACACAAGCTTAAAATGAAAATGACAAAACAATATTATCCAATTTCTGCAGCAAACCCATGGCTACTGTAAAATAAAGGCAAGGCAAGTTTACTTATATAGCACCTTTCATTACAGGACAGCTCAAGGTGCTTTACATTGAAACAGAAAGAAATTACAATAATACATTGAAACAGAAAATCTTAAAGAAATTACAATACAATTACTAATGTCACTAAAAAACTATCCACTAATTGTAACTATCATAAAATCATAAAGAAAAAAAGAAAATAATAAAAAAGAAAATCATAAAAGTCACGAAATATAACTATCTACTAATTGTAAATATCTTTGTTTTATTTAGTTATTTAGTAACCACCAGAAAAAGGTTCAGTGAAGCTAAAAGTAACCATCTAGTGCTTTGTTTTCTTTACTTACTTATTTAGTAAGTTTGTGTTCATCTCCGGAGGGAAATTCAGTATCCAAGATCAGACGCTAAATGTAACTATCCACTAATTGTAACTATCAGTATTCAAATACAGCCAATCCAAGGTTACAAACAGGGACAAACATGACATACAGAATTGGACAGTACTTAGGTGCAGTTAATTGAACCAGCAGAACTAGTTCATGCAGAGTGGGGAGAGATAGCACACGAGGAGATTGAGAGGAAAAAACACCTCAACATTAAAGCACATATAAGAACAGTTCACGTGACATTGGGTAGGGGAAGTTCAAGTCACCAGCAGGACTGCAAGCTGTGCGCTCAACAGTCTATGCTGGCAACCCACACTGGTGGGGGGGGTGGAGCAGAGACAGTGACAACCAGGAAGTGTCTGTGTATCATGTGACATGAATGTGTGCGTGCATGTATAGTGAGGTGTATGGTCCACAGTCCGTACACAGTTCGCCGTCTGATTGTCACTATGGCAACAGTGCGCTTGTCAGGAGATCCAGCAAGGATGCGTCCCATGGAAGATGGGGAAAGTTCGGGTCAGAGCAGTTATTCGGCTTGCTTCTGCAGGAGAAACATTTCCAAACCGCTTGTGGGAGGCCAGATAATATTAGGAATGTTTTGGTTACCAGGTCATTTATTGTGACCTTCAGTTCTGCAGCTGGGATCCTGTAGCCCAAACAGCCGAATGAGATGGTTCATTTGCTGCACCTTCCTCACGTCGTATTGCTCACTCAAAACAGTTGAAAAGCTCGAATGAGTTCTGGTAACAAAAGCAATCTGCCAACCTGAACCAGGTTAACTTCCAACTTTGTTCCCTGCTCCTCGGTAGCAAGAGTCAGTTTTCAGGGAGCGAGAGATGCCCTGAACGTCTGCTGCAATCCCATGCAGCAGCTTCAGGAATTTGGAGCACACGAGAAATCCACTTAATCCCAATATGAGAAATACCATGATCATAAAGCCAAAAATGTATAGGTCCTCGACTGACAGAATCCCGAGACACACCGGGCGCCAGCGGGCCCATGGGTCCGTGGCGTATCCAGCGGGAAAGGTCCCGGTCGGGCAGGCGGTTTCTCTTCTCACCGCCTTGCGGGTTGAATAAACTTGATCAATAGCATTTAGAGCCCAGTTGACCATGTTGTAATGTAGAGAAGAAAGAGAAGTGCTCTTAAAATAAAAGTGGCACGCAGACAGACAGAGCAGATCACACAAGAGGAGGGGAAGAGTAGAGTAGAAGCGGTGGTGTTTTGATCCACCTTGCAGTAGAGGCAGAAGTAAAGTCATAAATAAATAAATAGGGAAGTCGTTTGCAAATTTATCGGAGGTAGGACAGAGATACATGACACAGAGGCAGGATAAAATCCATGATTATTCTATGACCAAGCTCGGTCAGTCGGATGCAGTCAGAGAGGAAAATCATGACATGAGAACAAAGCAAGCTATATCATGTGGTGTATAACAACAAGTGACTACATTGAACCTGGAAACAGGTAACATGACAGTTTAATATATATACATATTTATACATCTGATGAGACTCATGTCTTCCTGTTTCTAACTGTTTCCCTGTCAGGTATTTAAACCATAATGGTGAATGTCTAAATGCTTTACTAGAGCATGTCGCATGGCATGTACCATGTGTGCAAACACTGAAGGGGTAGTAGTTGATTTTTTTTTTAAAGGATCTATTTATGGAGTTTTTTTTAACATCTTATAGTCTTGACTATAAAAAGTTAGATGCACAGCTACAGAGGCTATAAGGAAGTTATATTAGTTACCAGAAAAAGGAGGCAGTAATTAACAGAACACAGACGTGTTTAATATGGAGCAGGACAGATTATGCATAAAACATAAGACGGAGAGTAGACTAGCATGTAAAAATTAAACATAAGCCCCCCCCAAAAAAAATCACATTTTGCTGCAGGGAGTTTAAAATAAGATGATCTAATCTGAAGATGTAGGTAGGAATCAGTTATCTGTGCAATGAAATGTAAACGGTAATATAAATAATATTTTTGCAGTGGTGGACAACTCTTGTTCCTCAAGGGCCAAAGTCCTACAAGTATTAGTGTTTCTCTGTTGCAACACACCTGACTCGAATCAATGGCTGATGACCGGACTTGTGCAGTTTGATGGTACGTTCTGCACATGTCTTGTGAGGATTGGTTGTAGGAAATGAATAAATATTATAATATAAATTTATCTTGTTTAAGGTGTTTTTGACAAACCTGTTTTAGTCCACTAATTATTAAGATCATAGTCTGTAATATCAGGATCATGCCTCCAAAACATTGATGTTGAAATGACCATCATCTCGCCTTACAACACAAACCTTTCATTTAATTTGAATCATTTTTCAAGTCACGTTAGGTCAAAACAACACATTTACAAACAACTGACATTTAAAAACGCAGCATTTTCATGACTGAACAGTGATTTAGAATGAAGACATCTTTATGGCTTTCTTTTGGAAGTAGAATAAACTGCAGGTGACGCACATCAGACCTAATTAGCAGACTTGGTTTTTAGTGCAGAGCCTGGACATGTCTGCTTATTATCCATTGATTTGAGTCAGGTGTGTTGCAGCAAGGAAACTCCCGTCACTTGTAGGGTTGAGGCTCTCAAAAAAACTGGAGTTGGATACCTTTGTTTTTAAAAAATGATGAAGAAAAAATAAAGATAAATCATTTTAAGATTAAAAACAAATGATACTCTGCCATTCAAATAAACAAAACAAAAGATCCAAGCATCCATCGTCTATGCCTGCTTCACTAACAGACCCAGATATGTACTGGATTTTATATGTTGGTAAAAAAAATGGAACTCTAATCATTTATTGCCTAAACTTGTTTATTATAAAGCAGGATTGCATAAACATATCGGACCTGCTATCAGGCTAGAGGCGGAATACACCCTGGATAAAGTCACCAGCACATCACGGAGAGAACAACATTTATAATCACACTCAGTCCTAGGAAGCTTTACAAAACACCAATAAACCTAAAATGCATGTATTTGGACCCTGAGAGGAAACCAGACCTGGAGAGAATTACCATGCAAATCTAAAATATGAAGATGTTAGAAGCTTTAACAAGCAGGAGACTGTAATCACCACACCATCATGCAGCAACTTTATAAGTAATTTCACCCACAGAAACATAGTGATGCACATTTTAACATTTCTTTGATTATCAGGGGGTAAACAAATATAATCTGTTTTCAAACATTTTTATGGGGATTTGTGTGCATTTCAATCCCATCTGCAGCTATAAAGCTTCATTTAAACCAGCACATCTGAACATCAGCTGATGATGGTGCCTGGAAGACACCTCCAACACTGTAAAATCGTTTAGAAAAGGCATGATGAAATGTGTTGTAAGATGGTATGTAAGATTAAAGCAAAGATCAAAAAAGCCAAATGCACATACTCCACCTCTGCCCAAAAAAAAGCATCAGCGAGGCCTTCGATTTCAGTGAGAATTTTAACTTTGTGTCCAACTTCAGCTCCTACAAGATGATCACAGTCGCACAACATGAGATCTTGGTGTTAAAAAGCAAGCTTTAAGTGAAGTGTGAGACGAGGGGGGACTGACTGGAGAAACAAATGGTAGACGAGATCAAAGCTCTCATCAAAGACATGTGCGTGGTTTTAAACACAAAAAGCCTCAACCTGCAGATTCACAAAGCCTAAAAGCATGAGCGAGCACGGAAGGTAGAAGAAAACTCCAGAGAAAAGAAACATTGCCTCTGTTGTGAAAAAAAGAATGACTCACATATTCTGCAGTTTTTATAGTATAATATACAGGCTATAACCACATGGTGCCTGTTTGAGACATTTATATAATATCCCATTTAACTATCTTCCTTATTTTACTTCAAAACATATTCATAGGTGTCATTGCCGCCACACAGTGATGTATGGATGGCTAAATCAGTAGGTTAGGTCTACACTTTGTAAAGTATTGCAACAATTGTGCTCAGAGTTTTAGGAATTTCTTAATATCAGGGTGAAATCTAAGAGAAACTCTCAGCTTTGAAACAGAGCATAGCACAAGCAAATCCTTCCTTTTCTGCTCTACCATTTCACCAGCATGTAAACACAGGACACATTACCCCCTGCCCTAATGACACACTAAGGCTGTGTCCAAATGTGCACCCTAACCCCTCATTCATTTCATAGAGCTACATTACGTAGGGCTACCCTACATGGGGCTATACTACGTAGGCCCACAAATAAATAGGGCTACACTACATAGGGCTACACAACGTAGGGCTACACTACATAGTGCTATGCTACACAGGGCTACGCTACACACGGCTACACTACATAGGGCCACACTACATAGAACTACACTATGTAGGGCTACACTATGCAAGGCAAGGCAAGGCAAGGCAAGTTTATTTGTATAGCACCTTTCATGTACAAGACAACTCAAAGTGCTTTACATTGAA
>JBAMHV010000008.1:21653693-21671374 GCA_037177535.1 Pseudomugil gertrudae
GTATTCTGGGCCTAAACTGTTTTGGGATTTATAAACAATCAGCAGGGTTTTAAAATCTATTCTGTAACGGACTGGAAGCCAGTGTAAGGGCTATCCTTCATAGGGCCACACTACATAGGGCTACCCTACATAAGGATACACTACTTTGGGGTTACACTACTTTGGGGTTATTTTAGGGATACCCAATATAGTGCTACACTACATAGGGCTACCCTACATAGGGCTCCCCTACATCGGGTTACACTATGTAGGGCTACACTATGTAGGGCTACCCTTCACAGGGCCCTATTGCATAGAGCTACCCTACATAGGGCTACCCAACATAGTGCTACACTACATAGAGCTACCCTACATAGGGCTCCCCTACATTGGGTTACACTATGTAGGGCTACATTATGTAGGGCTACCCTTCATAGGGCCCCACTACATAGGGCTACTCTACATAGGGCCACACTACATAAAACTACCCTACATAGAGCTACCCAACATAGGGCTACCCTACATCAGGTTACACTACGTAGGGCTACACTATGTAAGGCTACCCTTCATAGGGCCACACTACATGGAGCTACCCTACATAGGGCTACCCAACATAGGGCCTCACTACATAGAGCTACCCTACATCGGGTTACACTACGTAGGGCTACACTATAGGGCTACATTTTAATATGTTGTTGCAGATACAATCAAAAGTCATCTGAAAATATTCTGTCTTCACTTTTTATTTTATTCTTTCTCTGTACCATATCTACTCAATGAAATGTCATAAAATGTACAATCTATAGTGTTTTCTTAACCTTTTTAATGTTAATGTTATTTCCACCATTGTACACTGTGCCCCACAATGCATTGTGGTCTATATTAACCCATCTTGTGACCATCAATATACTCAAGATGCATTGTGGGGAATTTAGGTTGCACTACTTTTTCTCAAAGTACATTTGGATACTCCTACAAAACGGTGTGTACACTATATGGGGCACTATGTAGGGCATAGGGTGCACATTTGGATACAGCCATAGCCCAAACTGCACCTTTGAGAAAAGTTTGTAAATGTGCACATTTCTAATAGCTTAAAGGTGCTTAAAGGACCAAGGAGGCATTTTTATAATTAAGTTATTTAATCAAACCTAAGATAAAAACTATAGATTTCTGATATTATCGGAAATTATTATTGGAAAATATCAGTATTGATTATTACTTTTTTAAATGACAACTTTTACACATATTTTTACATATAATATATCAAACTCTTCAGCAATATCTCCTTTAAATTAAAAATGACAAAAGATATGAGATGTATAGTTTTCCAGATACTGTATGTTTGTTTGCTTGTTTGGCACAACTTCTGTGGCTGTTACATCATCAAACAGCATCATCACTTTCAGCATAAGGTGCTTGGAAGTGGACTCATCCACATGTTTGGGATTATTTCAAAGGCTCAGTATACATCAAATTTGCTGCAAAGCAGGGGTTATAGCCTGTTTAAAATTCTATCGTTTTTCTTTTACGTTTCTTTAGGGAAATGAAAATGTATCTGTTGATATCATTATCAGAAATTGAAAGTAGGACAACATTAGTACATTGGATATCAATAAACATCTCTAATAAAAACTCTGCAGTTGTTATAGTATAATTACACACAACATAGAACTCTTCTAAAAGTATGACCTTAAAAAATGAATAAATATCCAACATTTTCTTTAAAGATAATATATATCTTTTCTTACGGATAAAGAGAGTTTTAGTTTACAGCAGCAAATGCAAACGAGAACAAACTGGAAATACGGAAGTATGATTAGTTTAAAACAGATGGGGATGATTTGATATTGAGCCAGAAACCAAACTGCAGTGATTATACCATATCCACAAAATATGATGCAACTATTGGTTCTATCTGCAATTTTTTTATGAACTCTGATGCTGATGAAGCACAAACACCTGACAGCTTATCTATACAAACCAGGCAACACAACAAGTATCATGCAATGTAGGCAAAAATCTTTCAGCTGAAGCTGCTGCATGTGGATATTTTATGCCTGAAAACAGCAATAAAACAACAAGCGATGGTCTCTTATAAAGAAATACAGCTTACTCTAAATAAGACTTAATCAGAGAAATAGTTATTTACCGACTAATGCATAACACCTCTAATCAAGAGTAAACTCATTCATTGATGCATTAAAGGAGGGCAACTGACTTCTAAATTATTTGTGTACATTAAGGGACATCATTTATTTATTTAAATAGACTAGAAGTTGAGATCAGATGGAAACACTTTGGCCTCTGAATTTAAGCTCCTTTTATCTCCTTGACATACATGATGAGCATGTGCAGGCAGTTATTTTTATAAGGAATTTGTCTAAACTAAGACATTTCTGAGGCTTTTTGAGGAAATTGAAAACAGGAAGCTCTCACATTTTTGTGTGTAGCCGTTTTTTTGTTTGTTTAACTTTAGTATATCTCCTTAAGATACTTTTTGTGTTTTTGTACATAATTATTTGTGGTTGCAAATAGTAGATTTTTAAATAGATAATTGTTAATATTAATTGTAACTGTTAAACATAACCTTGTTGGGAGGACATCTTTTGTTAAGTGTATTTACTGAGTTATTTATTTTTGGTTAACCGGTTAGATAACTGAACTGTGGACACCTTTTGTTATTTATTGAACTTGGGCATTTTGGTTTTATAAAAAATATTATTATCTTTGAGGTTTTTTTTGTTGTTATTGACCCCAAAACTCCTAGTATGCTAAGGAGTCGTAACAGGAGGGCAACTGACTTCTAAATTAATTGTGTACATTAAGGGTCATCATTTATTTATTTAAATAAACTAGAAGTTGAGATCAGATGGAAACACTTTGGCCTCTGAATTTAAACTCCTTTTATCTCCTTGACATACATGATAAGCATGTGCAGGCACTTATTTTTCTAAGGAATTTGTCTAAACTAATCATTATTGTTGATAAACTGAGACAAGATAGAGGAATAAAAAAAGCATTTTAATTATTATTATTTACTACATTTCCTTTCAAACACATACATATTCGACACACAGCTTATTCCAGCCCACCTTGCTGATAACTGAGAGATAAACACGTTATCTTAGGTTACTGGTAAGAACCTGGCAGCTGTCCAGAGTGGATTATAGACTTAACATTCTGTACAAATCAATATTCAGCACAATTTCCCTGCAGCTGCCTTGTCCAATGTCACTGTTTGTTGTTTTCCTTCTGTGTGTTTACTAGCATGAAGTGACATGCATAATACCTCACACTGATAAAACCTGATAACAATGGATTTTTATTTTTCCATCCAGACCTACCAGTACAACCATGGAGCAAATACAGAATTTAAAATGAAGAAATGACATGACATAGAGACAAAGTACAGCATTAATAAAGTTTAAATCTGCAGCCTGGTTGTTCATTTACAAGACATGTGAATGCCTTGTGTGAGGTAATGGGTCATGAGGTCAGAAAATTTCATTTCAGCACTTTTTTACCCCAAAAAACTGGAGGCATTCAACCAATAGCACTTTGCTATTAGCTGGCAAATAAAAATATAAAAGTTCAGATCTGGTAACTGTCCTGTGTTTGGATGACACATTGTTAGGAGGGATGAGGATAAAAGTGCTGCTTTATTAATATGCATACAGAGCAGCTCTAAGGAGACGGCAAGCTTCAGTGCATGCAACGCTGTAATGATGATGCTAATAGGAAAAGAGCATTTTAGACCTTTCTGAGTAGCTAAACTTTATCAGGTTGGATATGGAGAGCGGGCTCAGCGCTACGTTTCTGATGGAAATTTGGGTCCAACAATGAAAAAGCAAAACACAAATTCAGATTAATATTACAGGAGCTAACCCGCTGTCTTCCCTACACACAGGATGAACAAAAACAGCCAAAGTGCTTTTTGTTTACTAATTTTGCTCCTTGGATGTGGTATTTACAGTCAACTAACTATAAATCTTCCCCAATGTCATGTTTCTGCACTTACAAATTACAAGAATATACTGTTTTTTTATCCTCAGGCTTTGTCTGTGGGCCGAGATCTCGTCTATATAAGCATGCTTTAATCAGCTGTTATTCTATCTCACACATAACTTTTAATGTTTAAATAAACTCTCCTGTTGTGATTAAGTAAAAAGCCTCTTTTAAAGTGTTTGAACACTTTGGATCTAACAGCAGGTTTGGGTTTTGGTTGCCATTTATTCATATATCATCTGCAATCCAAGTTCCAAGTTTACTAATGAACATTTGGAGCCAGTAATAAGCCAAGGCAGAAAAACAGGGATCTGTTAGATAGAATATAATGAATATATCAGATTCTTCCAAAAATCTGGCTCTTCAAATGTTTTCTGTATTCAAAATGTTTATGAAGCCCAGAGGAGAGCGACAGCATGCTCAGACGAGAAGCAGCTGATGTAAACATAATGTTGACATTTTAATTGTTCTCTGTGTTTAGTGCGATATGCAGCAAATGAAACCAACCATGCACACGTCAGCAATGCACCCGGTTCTAATGACCAAACGCAACTGCTGCAGAACAGATTTCCAATAAGAAATCTGAACTTTTAGAAGTTACTGGGATTATTTTGTCTGTTGCAATGTGACCTTTGTGACCTTTCTACACGTACTACCCCGAGTAGTCTGTGTTGGTATTGTGTTGCAATGTTATGGTATTAAAATCTAACATTGTTTTGTTTTGATCCACCTTGCAGGTTAGGTGTTTGGGGAGTGGCCAACCCAACACTTTCTCATCCTGGTGTGACTTTTGCTTTAGTTCACTGGGTAAAATCATGTGGAGGATTTTTTTTTCTGTAGTTCATGTATGTGTTTGTGTTTATGTTGATGTAAGGTATTAGACTTCATATTCTTTCTGTGTAGTTTAAGGGTTTTGATTAGTTAATGTGGGTGTAGAATGAGGTTATGGAGGAAGTGATTAGGAGATTGTATTGACTAATTGGGAACAGGTGTGTTTCTAATGTATATATAAGTGGTTGGTTGTGGAAGCTCGTGAGTGAGAGTAGAATGTGACAATGAGGATGAGTTTTGAGCTGGATTTTTTGGACAGACCAAAGGAAAATAAAATTTTAATTTAAAAAGATGTTCTTAGATTGCTGATTCTGCCTACTTTTAACCATCACTGAGGACTGGATGCACTACATGCTGTACAAATGGTGGCAGTGATCCAGACTATTAAAGGGCAGCAATGCAGACAGCAATTAAAGGAAAAAAAACAATGAGTTTTAATGAAGTGTTGCACTACCTTCTCTATAAGGTGGAATGTAAACCACCTGCATCAACAAGCAATCTGGGGCAAATCTGCAGCTCATTTCTCTACATCTCAGTAATAAATGCTCTGAGTGGAGTCCGATTAAATGCTTCACTTTTCATTTACCCAAATATAGCCAAAGTCCAGTCAACGCCAATGAGGAGGGATGGAAAAGAAGCAGATTTTTGTTAGAATTGTTAGAACATCAGTAAAACAATGTGACATTTATTTTGCTGCTGTGGAAAAACTAAAAACATGACCTGCACTGAAATGTTTTCCAGGGAAAAAGAAGTGTTTGGGTTTATGGGTTGTTGTTTGGTGCTTTTTGGTTTCATGTCTTATTTTGTAGTTCTCCTCGTTTCCTGTTCACCTGTGTTGATTTAGATTATGTGGTTCACCTGTGTCTTGTTTGGTTCTGTTTGTATTTAGGTCCTTGGGTTTTCAGTTCAGGTCACTGGTGAATTAAGTTGGTTTACTTTGAGGATCTTGAGTAAAGAGGTTTTCCTGCATTCTGCTGCTTCCTGTCTGCCTGCGTTTGGGTTCACACCTCCATACCACTCCTTATTGTAACAAAAAGTGGATTAAATAAAATAAAATAAAACTATGAAAAGCACATTTCCATCGTGGTCTTTGTTGCATGTTTCTATGTAAATTTTTTTCTCACAGGGATGGAAATTCCAAAGATTCCCATGTTTTTCCTGTTCTGGATTCTAGTATCCAGAATTTAGCTGGAATCCGGGTTTTTATAAGTCCAAAGTCTAAAACCAACCAAACAGAAACACTTTATGTATACTTTAAACTTTAATGCCTTTTGTTACACATTAAGAGAATACCACTTGTGTTTAATCCTTTTTATTAAAATACCTCATTTTATCTGTTTATTTGCTTTATTTTCTAATTCATGTATTTATTCCTTATTAAAATCTCTTTAGTTATTAGTTTAACATTTAATTTTATTCCAATCTTTTGCTTTTTTTTCTCCCTGTTTTTCTTCATTTTATATACGGTAATTGTCATTTAATTCAGGTTTAAAGGGTATAATGATAAATTGAAAAACGGTGGATTTTTCTCAAAGTGAAATTGAGCTTTGAAAGGAGAAAAAAGCATTTTGTACCTATGAAGAGCTGGCTGTTGAGCTGCAGGTGGAAGTGCCCATCAGCAGGTGCTTCCTGGGTGGACATGGGCAGCTCATCCACTTGCAGCGAAGCCTCCTTTATGTTGCGCTCAGCTCGGATGCGATGCCATCGGTTGTCATTCAGCGGGACGTTTGATTCCACACGAACCTCCAGTGGCCCGTTACCGACATCAAAGGAGAAAACCACCTGGGTGGAGGCTTGATGCAGGAAGGGTGGAGAATAATGAGAGAGAAATTAATGCAGATAATGAAGAAAAGTTAAGTGGTGAACATTTTAAAGAAACACTTTGATGCTCTTATTCAATTTCATATTGAAACAACTCATTTAGTTTCACACCCTTTTTATCTGATAACCACAACCAGGTTGATGTTAGTTTAGGCAGACTTAGTCCTGCTATTGTTTTGGTTTAGAGGGTAATTAAAATAAGTATTTGATTGTTATCTGACACTGAGACAGTTTCAGAAAAGAATAACTTCATTTATGTAAACAGCTCAGACTCAGTGGAGCTCCATTAATGAGAATTGGACATCTATTTCATAAACCTCCTGGTGATTTTAGTTTGAGGAGGCAGGTTTTTTCTCTTTGCCAAAACACAGCTGGAATCGAACCTCACTCGCGATTCCATAAAGCTCCCTCAGCATGTCTAAAATGTGCCAATACTGTGGATGGGAATAGAGACAGAAGCTTTAACAAGCAGGTTGGTTAAACACAAGAGTGTGGAGACAAAGCACGCAGACATGGGGATGCAGGGCTCTCTGGAATTAAATTTAATTACTCTCTCACAACAAAACAACAAACACGGAAGCCAGCAGTGCTTCTAACTAAGCAGACAGGGAACACTTCTCCCAGGATTACACACACACACACATACACAACAGAAAGAAAAAATGGCTATGTGCTTAATTACATGGAAAAGTAGAGCATTCTCTTGTTCCTTCTAGTTTACTTTAATATTTTTTCTTGGTTGCTGAGCTGAGCAAAACTACTAAACGGTAAATATTCCAGACCCACAGGAAGCCATTTAACCTTATTTGGGTTCTACAAAGATTTTTATATTTGCTTTTTATGTTGGAGCTTTCTCCCACTACTTTCATTTCTATTATACAGCACTTTCTCTCCTTTTCCACCACTCGGAGCCCTTATGAACCCACCCTGAAGCAATACACCTACAACATCCACTCAGTCTGGGTGCAGTGATGAAGCTTTAGGAGGGAAGTTGGATTTCAGGGAAGGAAAGTGACATTTAATATTAAGGCCTGAAACGGACTAAAGAGACTAATCCTGCCTACAAGCAAGCGGCGTCAAGATTATCTTCCTGGATTTTTACTGTCAGTTTGATTATGTTTATAATGCTCATTTAAAGCAGCTGAAAAGTTTCCACACAAACTGAACAAACGGTGTGACTATAACATCTGTCACCTCTGTTTTTAAGCCTTTAAAGTTCACAGTAAGTTGATTTTTTCCCTCATTGAACAGTAGTAATAAGAATCTGTATACATACATCAGAATACATACTGACCCTAGGGAAATGGTCAAAACATGAACGAGTATTTCGATAGCAAATGTTTGCTTTTAGCATACCAAAACCCAAACAAAGTGGTAGAAAGTGGTTCTGGAAGCCTAAGCTCCTCAAAATCTAAATAAGAGTCATTATAGTCAGTGAAAATGTTCCTCTATTAAATAGCAGAGCGGGTTGTTAATGGGTTAAGTTATTTTGGTTGTTTCTACAGCAAACAAAATGATAAAATGAATGTTTACTGATGACACAGAGGAATAAAATGATTTTTTTTTTTAAAAAACATGTTGGCTCGGCAGTATAAAACTAAAACAAACATCCTAATTTATTAAAAACTGATGTAGTTGAGACAAACTGTTATCCAGTTAAAGTGCTGAGTCATGATACCACTTGAATTCATCACTGCAACGACTGTTGTTGAGAGATGCAACGATGCAGAGTCGGATTTAGATAAACCAGAAATAGTTTTAATTACAATCTTCTAAGACAAAACTTGATAAGTTATGCAGTGATGAATGGGAGAAATACTCCATGTGCAGACAGCATATGTTACAAAATGTTAAGGTGAGTCATGCTGAAAAAGGGAATTCTCTCATACAGAAAATTATTTAGATTTATTGTGTATCCGTTCCCGCGACCCCGCTCTGGGATTAAGCGGAAGAAAATGGATGGATGGATGTGTATCCGTTGTTCCTGTGTGGTTAAATAATGAATTGAGGCTTTGTTTTGCGTTGTTGTGCTTCCGATGGGTCATGCCAAATTAAAAGGGGTTGTAAACACATGACAGACACCTGAATGTGTAAAAGGTATAGCATCAGAGGAGCAACTATGGGCCTTCCCATCATGTTACAATAAAGAAACATCTAAAACTGAATCAGACTGGTTACAGCTTAAATATTAGTAATTCATTTGAATCCCTGTAAACGAGCTTGTAGCTCATGCAAAACGTCCACTGCTGCCTTTATGAAAGATTTCTTCAGTCATAACTCAGGACGAGGTTGAACTGCAGTTTCTGCACCACGGACAGCGTCTCAGCGCCGCACGTCTGCGTGAAAGTCCTGCAGGCTCGCAGCTCTGCTCTGTTTTCTCCAAAGGTGGGAAAAGATTTAAGAATGCACACATGAAGGAAACCCACTAGCCTTTTTACAGGTATCCTGCGATAACTTCTTTTAGAAATCAGTTTCAGAGCAATATGAAGACGAGCAGGGTTCAGCGGTACAACAGCCACAATGACACGGGTTTCCCTGAGGACAGACTTATAGATTAGTGTCACCATACTTGAACCTGTGTGAGCCAAACTGGAAAATGTGAAGTAAGGGTGAGATTAAAGAGCTTTATATACAACAATGATTTTTTTTGTCATTCATGCAACAATTTCTGAATAACACACACACACAAAACAGCTGTCCATACTGTGAATAATGAGATGGATAACGTCCCCATCATACAGGCTAAAGGGCACAGCTATAGTTCACATTGCACAGTCTATGAAGGGCTGTAAACCAAAAAATAACACCCAGCTGCTCTTTCATGAAGCCCATATGCTAAATAACTCCATGGTGGTTATTACTGTCATAATCTAAACACCCACTGCTGCAGCTGTGTAAGAGTGCTCCACAAGAGGCTGTGATTAATGGAGGCTCAGGGTGCAAATGCCCAGGAGAGTTAATAAAACCGTCATTTTCTTTTTAAAAAGGTGGAAAAATGCTGACAGTATTTGAGTTTCCTTTTTAATAGTTTTAATGATGTTCACAGTTTTGTTTTGTGTGATGAGCACGATGCTGTGGTATCTGGAGCAGAATAAAACAATGAAATATCCCTCCAAAATGACTTTAGTAAGGCATCTACTCACAGCTCAGTTCAATCCGGATAAAGTCTTTGATGCCCAGGTTTTCCAGGAACACCCCAGAGGAAGCTGTGGTTTTAAACAGGAAGGAGATGTCGGCACTCAGCTCCGCGTGGAAGGTGGGAAAGTGCAGGTACGATGTCTCCTTGTCGAAAAATGCTGAATTCCAGAAATGATCTAAAAAGAAAAAAAATATTGCTGTTGCTTTGATGTAAAGGCAAATAAAATCAAATAAGGAAAAGAAAAACTTGTGTTCTTTGATTCTAACTGTGCTTTATTGTTTTCCTCAGACAAGTCAAACTAAACTACAAAACCATGAAAAAAATAAGTGAATCTCTTGCTCACAAATCTCACTGTTTCAGGCATCACGTGGCCTTTCATTGATTTTATTCTGACTCATTTTATTCACACATAAGCATGAAAACTGTCTCCAACATGGTGGAAACTAAAGGTGACTGAAATCAACAATAATCTTTTTCTAATTTCTGAGACCCTTTTCTCATTTTTTTCTCTTATTTCTTTTTTTGTAGCATTTAAAGTTATTCTGTATTATTTACTTTTGCTTGTTCCACCATTTAGAAACCTTTAAAATGTTCTCTTTATTTGAGTTTCTTTTTCATTTATTTAATTTTTCTTTTGTCTTATAGATTTTTTTATTTCTGTGAAACACTTTGTAATGTAAAACAAAATTATAATCTTTTGACAGCTTTGCTGATTTTTTTTTTCTCATTTTTAAACTCTTTTACAAAACAATCAAATTACAAAAACAAGAAAAAAGTAGGAAGAAATGTTTTCCAGTGTGATAAGACTTTTTATGACAAATTGGCAAGACTTTATCTCTGCCTTTTGAGGTTTAAACAGGAAACATTGAGGGAAACTCACTGTCTCCATGGCAACGCAGGGGTCCTACCCTGTAGGCTGCCTCTGACTCTGGCCTCTGGATGTCACCCAGGACCAGCGACCTGACCGGGAGGCTCTCCTTATGTGTGAGCAGGCCAGAGTCTTCCATCCTGGAGGGTAAAAAGAAAACAGGCAAAAAAAAAAGTAAGATACAAAAAACAAGACAAGAAAGAAAAAAGTTAAGAAAAAATGAAAAAAACGAAGGAAAAAAATATCAAAAACCCTAAAAACATCCTGGTTTCATTAGTGGGTTTTCACATCCCTGTGTGAGTTTGGTATGTGGCTGATGTACACACTGCAGTGTGTAGGTGTAATCTGCCATTCAAACACCTTTACCAGCAATCATTGTTTTCCCAAAATAAGCCTGTCCGTTTACACCCACATTCAGGTGAGGACAGTTGTGCACAGAAATGCATAACCAGGACTAGAAGCGATGAGCATGTGCAAGACTTTGTGATGAAATATTGAGCAGCAGCAGCTTCGGTCTGTAAAAATAGAATTTGCTGGTCCACAAACGGTGTGGATTGAGGACATGATGGAAGGAAATGAGGCATGGAAGGATTGTTTACAACACGAACAAAGGTTAAAACAACTTTGGTTTGTGCCCAATCTAACCCAGATGATTTGATGTTAGCTAAACTAAACAGATTGTTAACACCACAACTTGTTTTTCCTCTCAACAACCTCATTTTCTAACCAATACGACAGCTGAATTTGCAGCTTCAAAGCTACAATGGAAACTTCACATTGGAACTGGAGCCTTAACCACTGCAACCTGGTGCGCTCTGCCAGGTTTTTTTCTTTCATTTATATGATCTAAATGGAAAGATTACTTTATCAAATTTTGCTGACGTCATTCTTTTTTTTTTTTACTATATTAAAGATTTTTATTTTTACAAATTTATTACTAAACAACCTTGAACTTTGCATTTAAGCATGTAACAGGAAAAATAAAATCACCATTAAAATTAATTTGAATATGTTTTTAAAAGTTTCCAAATATGTCTAATGATCACAGAGCTTCATTAAAACAATAACAAATTATAATCAAATAATTAATATTGTCAATATTGTTCTTTAACCTTTAAAACTGCTTTGAATACACAGAGGGCTTTCTGCAGTGGCACGTGTTTGTATCTGAAATGCAGAAACGTCTGATATGCAAAACGTTATGGATGATAATCAGTACCACTCCATGCGGTTGGCATCGCAGTTGCAGTAGTGATGTGGATCCACACAGGCGCCCTGTTGGCCGCAGGCACACTGCTGGCTGCCTGGATCAGCTCCTCCCCAGTAAGTCTGGACACGACCGGGACCAGAGCCACCGAGCCACCAGCTGAACGGAGAGCCCTCTAAAAACAACCACAAAACAGAACCATCATTTTCATTTTCATTCACCCTTCAGCACAAATTTGTCGCTTTCACTCAAAAGGTGTTAATGGCTGAGTTAATTTCACTCTTATATAATTATTATTCTTTCTGGATAAATGTGTTTTGCAGACTTTATGCATAATTAACTGTGTTGCCAGATTTCAACATCTTTTATTTGACTTAAAACAAAATGTGTGCAAATAACTATCCCAGGTGCACTCACACTTAAATACAGACTAAATGGTAATAAATCAGAAATATCAGCTAATATTAAGCATCAAATCTGCAACAGTTTTCTCTGTATATAACAGTTAGACAACATTTGTGTGATTCCATGTAGATAACTAATTTAAACATACTTTTTTAACTCTCACAGATTTAAAGAAATTGTTTACAGTTCATTGTGCTGTATAAATAGGAAAAAAAATCCTTAAATGTTAATAACGTTTTTGGTCCTGAGACTAATAATCATTTTGATACATTCTGGTGATGAAAGACCATGTAGAAAAGAAGGGAGCTCATTTTGTTTATTCATATAAAGAATGATTTAATGTGTCATAATTCAGAGATGGTACAAACAGAAATGATGTCTCCGATGTTACAGTTTGCCTAAATCACCAAACATAAACCTAAACTTTTTCCTATTTTGAAGATGTTTTACCCTTGTTTAGCATGAAAAAAAAACTCTTTCCCAACAGCGGAAAAGAAGGAATAGGTAAATGTTCCAGTATAACAGGAACTCCATGTATAACCTGACACAAGGGGCCTCACCTGGAGTGTTAAGGAGGCGGGATTTCCTGCAGCGGTAGGACAGTTTCTGTTCACAGTGATCCGACTGACTGATAACTGCTGTGATTTGTTCTTCTCCTGAAGAGTAGGCAAACTGGACCGTTTGCTGGTCAACGCCAGGAGATGGCCAGACTTTGGTCAGCTCAGTGTTGTTGTGCTGGATCACCATCCATGTGCTCTGTTCTGTGGACAAATAAATTCAGACATGATGAAGATGTTGCCTTGGAAACCACTGTTTTTGTACCACTGTGCCTATCTAAGGGTAACCATCCATATATATATATATATATATATATATAATGTACTGTAAAACATATTGACTTCATTCTGTCACAACTGCTTGGAAACATGCATCACCTCAACAACTACATGGACTTTGTGAGCACACTTCAAGGCTTAAAGAGGGACCAAGATAAAATTATGGTGTCCTATGATGTGACCTCTTTTTTCATATGCATCTCAATAATTCAGAATTCAGACTACTTGTACAGGAAACCAACCTTCACCTCATCTCAAAGCACATCTGCGAACTGCATCTGCTGCAATGGAGGTTTCTAAAGGCAGAAACATGGATGCACCATAGTATCGCCACTGTCTCATCACAGCTAACCTCTACAGGAGAAAACAGGGCCATCAATCATTCAAAGGAAGCAGACCAAGCCATTGCTGCAGGTAGTTGGCTGAAACATGGGAGAGAGTCATCAGAACTTTCAAGCAGAACACATCCCCACAAAGTAGAGGCCTAGGACAAGGAAATTAAACTTATGGTGGGAGAGGGAGGGAAGGATCGAAGGAATGAATGAAACTTTTATCATCACTGAGCCAGCGTCCCGGAATCGACAAAATAACGTTCCAGTACATCCCAGTCCAAGATTACACAAACACAAACATAACAAAACAGGATCAGGAAGACTCGGGGACACCCTTTTCTAGTTTGGGCTTCATTAAACCGCCTTCAGGAAGGACGTCAACATCGGGAGAAAGGACAAAGAAAAAGGAAAATGCTGTCATCTTTTATAACTGGAACTTCTTAGCAAACGCCAACAATGCATGTTTTTTTTAAACAGCCTCACCATCAAACAGAAAATGCTTCATTCTGAGGACAGTTTTACAAAAACAGTGGTTTCCTGAATGTACACTCCTAAAAAAGAAACCTGGTGTATGAAATTTACTGAGGATATAAGAAGTTCTACATTTCTTTGCATTTTATTTTTTAGGATTTATCAGAAAGGGACGTTGCATTTGTAGGACCAGGAGGATCTTTGGAAAAGTGAAACAGCACACTATTTTTAAAAAGGATAATTAAAAAACACAATTACCAAATTCAGAACTTTTTCATTAAAAAGGTGATTCAGTTTTCCATTTCCATTATCCTTTCCTCTCTCCATTATCAAATCCTTTTTGCAGTTGCATTTCCTTAATGGGTTTGCCTCCATTTAGCTTCTGAGTGAGTCTGAGCAGCAAAAACCAAGTCAAACAATCACAGAGGCATCTGAACAGCATTTAAAGATTTACAAATCACAGTATTTAATAATTAATGTTTCCCTTTTTATTATTTCAGTACAAAATGTGTCATTAACACAAATGTATCTTTTTATTGTTTGAATAAATTGTTGAATTCATATTTTGTATCTTTATTTTTATTTAACAATTAATTACTTCTTATAAAAATGCTCATTTGCTTTGCTCTCCTGGTCCTCCGTACAGTTGCACATGTTTGTAGAACCAAACTCATCCAGCCAGGACTCACTTTCACCTGCATCTTAATATTGAGAGACACACTTTTGAGCACAACAATGTTAAAATCTTAAACAGAGAAGAAAAGTTATTGGACTGGGGTATAAAAGAGGTCATCTATGTCGAAGTAGAGAACCCTTCACTTAAGCGAGGATGACTGAGACGTCATCTCTCACTTACAAAAAGCATCCTTTTAGCAATCCCGTGGTAACTGATGACACCTATTCACACTCAGCCTCAAATAAAACTGTGGACATTTTCACTCTGACACATCAGGTGAGTCATGACTCTTAACAGCACTGAAATGTCCCACTATCTGCATTAGAAAAATCACATCTCTGTGGGAGCCAGATGTCTTTAACAAGCTAAACCCTGTTAACATCGGTTCTGTGTTCGAGTGTGATGTCTGTCACTAAAGACAATCTTTGCATGTATGTGTGTAGCTGTGCTTGCGTGCATTCCTGGTCACTATTACCACTTTTTTAACAAACTATTTACATATAATCAAATTCAGGCAATACAAGGTGCAAAATAACTATCAGCAATTGGCTTTAAACAGCAAATGGATGATGCAGGGGAAGTGCTCCATTTTCCTTTCCCTCTCCCACACTTTCTGGAGATGTAGGTTGCATTTTTCCCCTGAGAGTCATTTGATAAGCAAGGAAATTTTTACTTTATCAGACGTGAATTCTTCAACTCATCTCTCAGCACACAATGAATGTATGTATGGGTAGCTTTATCTGTATAAGAGGGCTTTATTCCTTAGATTAGTCTTTTTCCCGTTCCTCCTATGGGGGCTATTGATTCCTGCATTGTTTAATAATTTTTGGTCCAAATAACATTATAAAACTTACAGAAAATCCCAACATTTTTTTTAAAACCATCATAGGTGAGGTCTGATCATCCACCAGCAATGTCTGGTTTCTGTAAAGCTCATCCACCAGAACGAGACTGAACCCTGCTGGAATCCAGGACATACAACGCATCGGATTAATGCTTCAAATTGGGATTACAGTCATAAATAGTGTGTGCAACATTCAGGTTGCACATCAACGCAAGATTTGCTGCAAAGAAAGGAAGTATGAAGGAATGAAGGGGAAAACACTGCAACAATCACTGCTGTTCATATTTACATCATGATGTAAACAGCAAGTGGTTGACACAGACTGACAGAGTGATACATTTAAAAAGTGGAGAGAAAATCACAACATAATAAAACACCAGAGCAGAGACAGCCTCTCTAAGGGGGTGTGGAAGATGAAGTGGATCAGTGTGATGAGAGAAGCATCATCATTTGCAATTATGTAAACCATAATAATGCAAAACACTGAGGGATGATGGAGGGAAGAGGAAGAGGAGGAGAGAGAAAGGGTGCATAAGCGTCACCTGTCATGTTGCAGTAGACCAGCTGTGGTTTGATCGGTCCGCTGCCGTCCACGTCGATGTAGAAATATCCTGATGTGTTGCCGTTGTGTTTGTACGCCTCGCAGGACTGTTCGTACACAGCTGGGAGGAAAATAATGAGATCAGCATCAGCATGCTGGAACACAGGGCCCTGTGAGGGGGATGAAGATCACACTGGAGAGGATTATGGTGCAGCTTCATGTGTCGGAGGAGAATCAATTTGTCATGGTCGAAAAGAAAATGATCGGCGGCTTTATTTCAGCTTCATAAAACAAAATCTGAGTTTGGGTGGAAGAAATGATAGCAAACACGGGCTTTACATGTCCTCCTTTCCCTTTGACCCAGGAAAAGTCTGCCACTCATTAAAATCTCTCAATGCAGTCAGAAAAACACAGAAACTCAATTTTTCTGAGATTCAGGAGAACTGTTTACCTTTGAGCTCATCCCATCGCCACACCATCATTTATTCATTTAGTTCTGAATTTAGTTTCATTAACTTTTTTTTTTTATCGCTTAAAACTCCAAAAAGGTCACAAAAGTCTTGTGGACAAACATCTCAGGAAGATGTTAGGAGAATCCATTAATTTAATAATATCTCTGTAATTGTGTAAAGAAAAGCATCTCTGTTCAGTCATAACTCACATTTAAGACTCAAATCGACACAAAAACAGCTCTGTGATTATATATCTGGTCTGTGCAGGTCTGATTGGCACCCTCAGAATGGCAGGCTTTCTGCGTGCTGATGTTAGCGCTGTCCGCCTGACAGGTCTCTAAATGCTGCTTTAAACATGAATGATGGAGAGACAAGTGGAAGTGACATGTGCATGAAAGCAGCGCTGGCTACATAATGTCTGCTGCTTCTCAGTTTTATGTCTGTTTTTTTCATTACCTCTACCTTTTCTATCACACGCTCAGTTAATTCAGTGAAGCAAAAATAGTTGGAGCTCAGTTAAGTTATCTGTAAGTGCACTGATCTGATGATGAGTGTGACCAAAATGCTGTTTATATACGAAGGTGTTCTGTGATGAGGGGCAAAAAACAAGGCATTTTCATGGATACAGACAAGTTTGGTCGATTGGTCATTCTTTCATCAACCTGTTCTGAGACAGACCTTAAAGTTAACAAAGATGCACAATAATTGCTCCTCTGTTCTTGCTTTACACACACCCTGAGAGCAAACCCAGCTTTAGCATTCTGCAGCATTTTCCACTCAACTCAATTTGACTTGTCAATATACAAGCAGCACAGCAAACCTTGAGCTAGTTGTGTTTTGCTGCTTAGTGGGTTCAACATGTAGATGTAGAAACAAGATAAATACAGCAAAGAAGACATCAAATTACAAGGGAAGCAAATAGGAAGATATGCACACTGATGTGCATTACAGAAATTGTTGCATTTTGGAGGCCTGAAGTCATGAACCATTAGATCTATTTTCAAATCCATTCATCCATCCATTTTCTATTGCTATTAAACCTTAAAGGGGTCGTGGGGGGGCTGGAGCTAATCCCATCTCACAACGGGCAAGAGGCGGGTACACCCTGGACAGGTCGCCAGGCCATCACAGTGCCAACACACATAGACAAACAACCATGCACACACACACTCACTCCTATGGGCAATGTAGAGACTCCAATCAGCCTATCCCCAAGGTGCATGTCTTTGGACTGTGGGAGGAAGCTGGAGTACCCAGAGAGAACCCACGCT
>JBAMHV010000008.1:21671474-21685063 GCA_037177535.1 Pseudomugil gertrudae
GGAGAGAACCCACGCTAACACGGAGAACCCACGCTAACACGGAGAACCCACGCTAACACGGAGAGAACCCACGCTAACACGGGAAGAACCCACTCTAACACGGAGAGAACCGACGCTAACACGGAGAGAACCCACGCTAACACGGGGAGAACTCACGCTAACACGGAGAGAACTCACGCTAACACGGGGAGAACATGCAAACTCCACACAGAAACATTCCCAGCTCGACCCCCGCCCCAGCCGGGGCTCGAACCGGCAACCTTCTTGCTGTGAGGCCACAGTGCATTATTTTCAAATCCGATTGAGAAATTTAATCTTTAATCAAAGCGAAGATCAAATTATGTTTTATTTTTTACATAAATCTTAATTTTATAGAGTATAACTGTTCAGTTGCTCTTAATCACAAATACCTTATTTTACATGGCAGCAACTCCGTGCATTAGCACATGTAGACGTGGTCTACTGGAGACATGCTGCCTGGTGGGACAAGTTTTATTCTCAGCTTCACATTAATATGGTATGGCCGAAATGTAGACAACATACCGGTACATGGATCCATCCTGCTTTGAATTGACAGCTCGGGAGGGTGGAGGTGGTGTAATGGTGTGGGCCCAAATGACACCTTTTGGGCCCTGAGCAACGGTTAAGCCTGGTTTACACACTACAGCCTTAGTATTGTTGCTGACGTTTATAACCACAATGCAGCATTTTCTGATGGCTTCTTCCAGCAGAATAATGCATCATGTTCCAGAGCTTAAATCTTCTCCAACTGGTTTCTTGACCATGACAGTGAGCTTAATCTGCTCCCATGGCCGCATCGGTCACCACATCTTAAATCCAACAGAACACCTTTGGGATGTGGTTGAATAGAAGATTCTTATGGATGTTCAGCTGAAGAATCTGCACAGCTGTGTGATGTTATTAAGTCCATATGAAGCAACATTTCAGAGGAATGTTTTCAACACTGATGTATTTATGACTTTGAGAATTCAGGCAGTTCTGAAGGCAAACGGGGATCCATCGCAGTACGAGCAAGGCAGACCTAATAAAATGGCTCCAGAGTTTAAACTGAGGTTTTGGTTTGGAAAAAGAGCATTTAATTAATTTGATAAAAACACAAATTTAAACTCTTGTTTATTTTAATCATGTGTAAAATATAAACACACATCTAAAGATGCAGTGTGCACATTTTCCTGCAAAGTCTTCCCAGAATTTCCCAGCCTGTCTGCAAAGATCAGAGCGTATTCTGTGTGTGCGCTGCAGCTTCATGCCGATGTGTCGATGTTTGTGTGTCATGTGACTCACCGCTGTGGCAGGTGGCCCCGCTGTAGCCGCTGTCAGAGCAGTTACAATGAAAGGTGGTCCAGGACTGACTGCAGCGGCCGCCATGTTCACAGCGACTGGGAGAACACCTGAGACAGACGGAAAACAAGAAGGTCTTCAAATATTTAAACACTAATGTTTATTTAAAAAGAAAACAACAACAACAATGGTCTAATAAAATGTTGCATGTACATGCTCTGGGGGTTTTTAGTTTACCTGGAAAGTAATAAAGAATAGAAGAAAATCATGCTAAGCACATTTTGGAAAAACACTGAATTGCTTGTTACATGGAGCAACGCTGCAGACTCTCCTAAACAACAAAAGAAATCAATGCCAAAACGGCTTTTTTGTTATTGCTCAGAAACATATTCTGTTTTGTCTGTTTGAAAAAACAAACAAAACATGCAGAAAGTCCTCCATTGTTCAGTGGGGTCACTTATCGGACAGAAAATGAGGATTTCAGCGTTTGCAGACACAAAAAGCACCAATCGGAATCAGAGCTTTGACTTTCTCCGGAACTACACAAAGGTTTTCAAACTCACTGAAACTACTTTCAAAATGTCTTTGATTTAAATATTTAAAAGGATTATGTCTCTTCCTCTGCCCTGTGATGGACTGGTGACCAGTCTAGGGTGTACCTAACCTCTCACCCAATGATTGCTGGGATAGGCAGCTACCTGCCACCCTTCACTGGAATAAGTGGTACAGATGATGGGTTTCTTCCTCCTTTTAATTTATTTAATGATTGTGTGTTTGCAGCTAAAAAGAAATGCAGAAAATGTTTCGTTTTTCAACATCAGGAGGGAAATTTTCCACAAACTTAAGAAGAAAAGAGTTTGTTGAAAGACTAAACAGCTTGTTATTTCCTGGTTTTCTTTCTGTTGTTCATAGAATGAAAGTAGTTTTATGTTTGTCACATTAAAGAAAAGATGATTTATGGTGATAAAAACAGTTTAATATGAACCTGGCAGGAAAATCTGTCGTATAACTTTGTAATGTGGCATCACATATTGGCAGCTGTTAGAACATGCCTTTGTTATGGAGAGATTTGCTGTGATTTCTAACAGAAACTTTCTTTGTGGATAGATGACCAATCATCATCTTCATGAGGCAAATATTCCCCTCCAGAATCAGAGATGACTTAAAGCTGTTAAAAAAGAAGCTGTCCTGTGTTCATCGACTTTCATGCGCTTCCTCGTTGGCTCTGATGATCTTTTCAACATGATTTCCTCATAAGCTTTGAATACACTCCCTCCCTTGCCTCCCTCACTCTCTTTTTTCTATGAATTGTGTTATGTGGAAGATTCACATGTTGATGGAAAGGACAAGGTTTAAGCTTTCTGTCTGGGCTGGTGCTGGTTAGGGTTACAGTGTTGTGGCTTTCACGCTTAAAGAGTTCAAATGGCATAGCAGCCATGGCATCGTTATTAAAGTTCTAAGGAAATCAAATTTAGCTACAACTACAGTTTATTTCTATTTCCTTTTAAGTAAATGGCAACACACGTCCTGGAGACTGAGCTCAGTTTAAGTTCAATCCACTTTTTCTGGAATTTAAATAGTTTTCTGTGCTTAAGTAATTTGTCTGCCTGACTATAAAGTAGTCTACCGAGGCAAAATCGTTTTATTTAGAAGCTGACAGTCAATTCCCCTGTTCTAAGAATATAATTTTATTTTAACGGCTGTGGATGATAAAAGAGAAAATCCCAGGAAAAAGATTCTGTAAAATGATCTGTATTCTCAGAGAAAGTCTTTGGTGCTGCTGACAGAATCTACAGGTAGGTGTGCAACAAGACCTGGCTCGAGAAGCTTTAGGAGGCACTGCATGGCAGAGTAAATAAAGATATTACATCTGCTAAAATGCTTAGAAGAAAAATGATTACAGACAGAAAGGATGAAGACATTCAGTTTCAATGCAGCAAAAGAGATTAGATTCTTATTATGCATGTCTTTCCTGAGGAAACGTATTACATTTTTATATGTTACAGCCACTGTTGTGTGCAGTTATGTGAATTCTGTGGATATAACTACACATAAACATGTTTTTTTGTCTTTGTATGGATTTTGTCTTTGTCATTTATCACAATTTTAGAACATCAGATGGAGAAAAATAGCAATAAATTTGTTTTGAATGCGTAGATTGCTCTTAGACATTCTTACACTGCCTTTCCGTTTGTGGAAATCTGAATTCCCATTACCTGTCAATGCAGCATATTAACTTTATTAACTTTTGATTTATTGGTCACAGTTATTTTACACACACAGGAAATCACGGGTCATTTCATAATGATCATTTAAAAACTGTTTCATCATGGTTATGATGAACTACTGAGAAATATCTTTTCAGCTTCACATACCTGCTTTGCAGCTGATGTTTCATCAGATTTTATGTGAAAGTCCATGTTCTACCAATATAAGGTCAACATGTGTGTGTGTGTGTGTGTGTGTGTGTGTGTGAGTGAGTGGTGCAGGTTTGAATTAGCCACTATGTATTAATAGTTTTTGGCCCTCCAAGCTGTCTTTAGCTTGTGTCTAAACTCCAAACTCTAAAGGTTGAAGCCAAAAATATTGACAAACACTGGGAATATGAACAAAGAGCTGAAAAACAGACTGAAGAGAATGAGTCGGGTGTAAATCTGTATGCTGCTGTTCTTTTTATTTATTTTAGGAATGGTTTGCCTTTTTTAGAGAAAGAGGAATATGGCTTTCTTTCTTATCAAAAGGTCAGATCCTAACCCACTCCTAATTCATATCCACACACATACCCTGCTAACCCACACACACACACATGCTGATTTAAAACATAACAGTAACAATGCAGTTGTATTTTCTGGAGAAGTAGATGATCGAGTCTCATCTACGAACGCATGTGCAAATTCTCGGCCGCCTGGCCCCTCGAGAGAGTCCGTTTACACATTAAATCAGGCTCTATCAGCTCACTTCCAAAATGCCAATTTAGCCTAACAAAACCACATCAGGCTCAGTGTCCAGCCCAACAGAGAGTCCCATTCACATCCTCAGTTAGGTCCAAAATAAACCCATTTGCCCCGTAAAACAGGAGCCACTGAAAGATCAATTACAGAACAAAAAGCAAAACAAAAAAAAGTATAAGATGAAAAGAGAAAGAGGAGGAAAAAACAAAAAAAAGGAGCCATCCATTCAGGGGAAACAAGACAAAAACTACACATGATGTCAAAAAGGTAAAAGAAAACAAATAATAAGAAAAGTTGGGAGAGGATAAAGAAGAAAATGAGGAAAAAGATCTTTTTAAAGAGGAAGGAAAATCTGAAATGGTACAAAAACTGAGAAACAGCATGCAGAGGAACAGAAAGGCCGATGGTATAGCAAATGCTGAGGAAATCAATTAACTACACCATAAATGTTTTGCTAAATCAATAATTTAACCCCAAAACAGCGGAAATAATTGCTGCAATAACAACAATAATGGTTAATCTAAATCTAGGAGGAGGTATAGTAGTGCAGGCAGAGGACAGAGGCTGAAGCTGAGCTCCCTGTGGAGTTGGACTCATTTTACGCTGTTAATGGTAGGTTTGCTTTGGCTAATAATACCCTTTACTGTTTGCAACAACACATAACTGCACATATACAGTAATAACCTGCTATGAAATATGGCTACCATACCGAGGCAGTGTCAGGAAGTCCATTTTCCACCTGACTTTACAGCACAATATATCCCATGAGCCAAAACTTCAATCAGCAGGATTACACTGGGGGAGCATGCAGTGTATTTTGTTCCGTCTTTAATGGAAACCAGCTTTTTTCCCAGGTTTGTTTCAGTGAGAAGCCAGATCTGTACATGAACAGTAGCCTGTTGATGCAGAATAAGCAAAGCGACAACTAAATAAAATCATTCAAGCAATTACTCTTTGGTATGTGGTTGTTATCCAATATGTGTATTTTGCATGTTCATGTTTACATACAGTTACTGTGTGTGGTGTGTTTCATGAAATTACATGAAAAACACTTTATTTATTCAAAAGGGAGAATCCTGAAGGCGCTGGCTGCTGGCAGGAACGATCTCTGGTATCTTTCTGTACCAGACATCATTGGACTTGTTGATGCTTCACATGAAAAATACGCTCTTGCTGTGTTTTTTGCTGTCTTGAAGACAGCAGAGGATGTGAAGAACCATCCATTATTTTCAGCAGCTTGTGCAGCATTCTCTCCTTGACAATCAGGTCCAGCGGCTCCAGTTATTCCCAGCACAGCAGCAGACTTATTGATCAGTTTGTTCAGTCTCATTAACTCTCTGGCTCGGATGCAAA
The DNA here is from genome assembly GCA_037177535.1 of Pseudomugil gertrudae. Lineage (NCBI taxonomy): Eukaryota > Metazoa > Chordata > Actinopteri > Atheriniformes > Pseudomugilidae > Pseudomugil > Pseudomugil gertrudae. The sequence goes on from JBAMHV010000008.1 coordinate 21,677,081, forward strand.
CATCCCTAAAGATAACCGCAAAGCTGATTCCACTTTCCACAAGAGACTTCTCGAAGATATGCAACTTTTTGGTGAACGCATTGACTGATTTTAACTTCATTAAAAAGTTAAATCTGCTCTGTCCCTTAGGTGCTTCTGTGATGCATTTCCAGTCTAGTCTGCAGTCCCTTGTGGTGATCCTGTGTTGCTAATCTTGTAAGACACAACCTTTCAGTCTCAAATATTGTGGTCTGTTTATTTTAGGAATAAACCCAGCTGGTTGTGGAGGTCTCCACCTGGGATTTTCTCACATAAGAGGGGGGCAATAAGTCTCTCAAGGACTTTTATGGAGTGAGATGTTAAGGTCACTGATCTGTAGACATTGCTTTAAATGGTTGGGATTACTATAGGAGATGGAACGAGGCACAGGTCGAGGCTGGTATATAGAAAAGGTGCTAAAAGGGTGATGCTGAACTTTATTCTGAACCGACTGTACTGATGATAATCGGCTCATTTAGTTGTCATCAGCCTGATAAGCCTGTAATTTTCCAACATATTCCTGTTGTCCTTGCACTTCTTGATCTTTGTTTTGAGTTGTTTTTGTGTTGCCTTGGGGTACTCCCTGTCTCTCTTCTGATGGCTTTTGAAGTAAGTTTGTGTGTTTCCCTCTGGCCTCTAGAGGCAGGTTTATAATTGCTGTAATTGTCTCGTTAACTGTGCTGCTATTCGGCCTGACACTAAAGCAGCTAGTGATTGGTCTTGCTCCCCTCATTTGTGCCCTGCTCTCCTGAGATCCAGACTGAATCAACAATACTTTTATAGTACCACACAGTGCTTCATGTATTCAGAAAATATTCTCCCCAAATCACAATGCAACATTGTTTGTTTACAAACACATTACTCAATATAATGCCACCAAGGGTCACATGACCAATGTTATCTAATATCACTGAGGTTTAAATCAGTATTTTATTTTGTTTTTTTGTGTTTCGCATCCAAAAGGCAACATAGCAGTTCTCACTTCCAGGTCATTGCAATCACTGACATGTTCAGGTGCCACAATCAAAGAGGCAACAAGTTTGTGAGAATGTGACCTGGTACGTGGGGTTTTCATCACACCAGGAGGGCTGAGTGGTTAGGGTGTTAGACTTAAGATCCAATGTGCAGAAGCCCTGGTGGGTTTGAACCCCACTCCTGGTAAAATGTGATGGTTTACATGTGTCTGAGCCAGACATGCACAGAGTGCTCAGTTGTGCTTAAACAAGATTAAAGCATTGATTTTTAATATGTTTAAGCTTTTTTTTTATTTTTGGGATTAAATTAATACTTCAGATTTTTTACACCTGTCTCAGGTGTTTTAAGATTTCCTCCTTTTGGGCATGTTGATTATAGTGATTACAGCTTTTGGGTGATTTTTTCTGACCCTTATAAATTATAAATATTTTGCCTGATAGTCACAGTCTAATACTCCAGCTAAACTACCACTTGATATAAAATGCATTTGATTCCAGTCCCAGAACTGATGGTAATGACTTATTTTTCCACTCACATACTCTCAAAAATAAAACATTCCTTCACTATATGCATGCATTTTGTGCAGTATATGCATATCTGAAGATAAAAATACAAAGATGAAAACGCTTTGTATGAAAAGAAAATCTGTGTTTTTTCTCTATGCAGACCAGCAAAGCACCTATTTTTAATTTCCTCTGTGTGTTTCTTCTTCACATCAATTTAATCAGGTGTATTCTACATTCAGAACACAGACAGGAAAAGGATGGCTGGATGTCAACTGTTCCTTAATAACCAAAGCAAAACATGCAAACATTATAAACAGATGGTGGTTAAGAAGTGCAATCAGGACATCGTCTAAACTCAGTTCCTGCTCACAACGCCCCGTGTGCGCCAGTCAGTGCAAGATGCTGCAAGATGGAATTAAGCCTGGTAGCTGTTTTTTTTATACTGGGAAATAATTGCCCATGGCATATCAGTCTTACCATGCAATTACAGTGATGTGCTATTATTTTCCAAATGCATCAATCATATTAAACTGGTTTCTGTCACAGTGTTGGGATGTTTATCACATAATCTTTAATGTAATAAAATTAGTTAGTGCTTTCATGGGGTATTTTTTTTTTCACTTTTTTCCTAAATGGGTTGGATCTCTCTAAGTTGCCTGGCAACTTTATTATACAAACATATTTCTTTGCAAGCTGAGAGAATAAGAGAATTGTATATTTTAAAGCAAAAAAAAAAGCTGTTCTAAAAAAATGCTGAATGTCAAAACATTCAGGAATGAAATAAATTTAATCTTTTTACTGCAGAACTAAAGGACACGTCTGTTTGATCCAACAAAGCTGCTATTGTTTGCTGTCAAAACACCCTCACATTTTCATTTATTTCTTTTCTCACCACAAGTTTGTCCAAAAGTTTGAATCCTTCATTAAAAACTCAAACAAGGCAACAACTGAAAATGCATGGCTGACTTCAGGAAAACATAATTACCTTACGTCAAGCTTCTGCTCAACATTTGGACATTTTTATATTCAGAAATGACCACTGGGCTTTGCAATATCAGATTTCTATCTTTTTTTTTAAAATTCTAACCAAATCCACCTTTCGGGTCATCTCATCAAAGCTTCCCCTGGTGATACGGCTGCACAGAACAGGATGGCTTTGTGGTTGTGGTGTTAAACTCCCGCTCAAGTGGGAGCATGCGCTTGTGGGTTCAAACCCCACAGCCGGTTGGAGATGCTCAGTTTCAAGTAATGTGAGTGTGTTATTGCAGCTTATCGCCCAATTTCCAGTAAATCTTTGATTTTTCCCTTCATAACATTGTCGTGGTTGCATTTCTGCATTAGACTTTGGATCAATAAAAAAACTCATCATCAAAGCCAACAGAGTGTTAAAACTTTACAGAAAAATCGTCATATTAGTTTTTACTCCTATAACAGATGTTCCTGTTTCTAAGTCTTCCATTTCTAGCACAATCCAAAACTTTATTCTTTAACAAAGGAGGTCTGACACTGAACTCTAATTATCCACAACGGTACTTTTCTACAGTGATATCACGGTAGGGTTACAGTAGCGAAACACTGTAATGGTGACTGCACATCATTAAAATAATTATTTCAGTAATTCCTGCATCATTTTGCACCCATGTGTTTTAATGAAAGCTTTATTTTGGAAACCGACCTGTCTATGATTCCACACATGTCCATCTGCAGGTTGCTGTAGTTTCCCAGCTGCTTTTGCTGCACCTTGATCAGGTCCATGTTTTCTTTGTCCAGAGTCAGTAAACGCATGCATCCCTGGAAGACATGAAAGGGATTCCTGCATTCCTGACTGCCATCTTCATCAGGACAACCTGAGGAGAAGATGCTCAGTTAGAGAGAAATAACACAATAAGTCAGCTTAAATGGACAATGATACTCAAAATACTATCAAATGCATAAAACAGTGTTCAGGAATTCCCACAAAGCCGTTTGCTTAGAAGGATTCAGCTGACTGGTTCTTCTCTTACCACCAAAGAAGAGATCACTTTCTATGGTGACAGGAAACAACGTGCTGGCCTGGGCGCCGCCTCCTTCTTCTGTATCCACAGAGACGGTGAGATGTCCTCGTTTGGAGTCCAGTTCCACCGAATGCCACTGACCGTCATTAAGAGCAGAACCTAGCAACCAAATTCTCATTAACAAACTCTGAAAAGATGAAAATGACATTGTTTTTCTGCATGTATTCATGGAAGCGTATCAAAAAGGCCCTGCTACTGATTTTCCATCCAAAAGCTAAAGCCAAGCCGTGGCACGAAAGCAGTAACAAGCCAATCATGTATCCTATCATAACACAGCACACGCACCAAATGTCTGAGTGGAAGCAGCTTTTAATCATGTTGTTTTTATAGTATAAAAAAGAGCATTTATAAAAATACTATAATTGTAGAAATTAATGGCCAGTTTTCCTCCTACATCTTTTGATTGACTTGTGCAAAATACGTGAGGCTGTGCCAATCTATGTTGTTAACAGAGTAGATCAGTAATTATAGCCTACTCCATTTTTATCTCAGTGTCAATGCTTTGCTTAACAACACGTCTGTCAGCTTATAGTGCCATCTGGGGTCACCACAGATGTTTAGCAATAAGGAAATAACCACACTACTGTGTAGAGTAAATTACATAGTTTCGCCTAATTTTTGTGCGCTAATAGCTGGATTTCTTAGAAAGCAAAGTGCTAATGCATCTCTCCTGGATGAAATCTCCATATGAAAATAATGTTTAATTTTCTAAACTTCCTGTCAAACTGTTGTGGTCTATCCGAGAGTTTGGGTGAAAACTGAGCTACTGAATGAATCCTCTTTATTTCATCCCTCTTTTAACATACATCTTTGCTTATCTCGAGTAAGATGTTTGCACTTGAGTGACCACCTGACATTTTATATGCAAGTAAGCATTTTATCTACATCACTGACATTTTATATGTGCACGTAAGCATTTTATCTACATCACATACAAGTAGATGTCTGCCCAACAAACAGGACAGTGATGTTTCTGCAAAATCCTGAGTAGCTGTCATGGCATGCATTTCAATGGGTTTTGCAATGAATGTAATTAAGATATTTTAAAACTAGAATAAGTTTAAATAAATAATTAAAGTGAGATATTTCATATTGCAATATATGCATCTCAGCTGACTAAATACATGCAAACTGAGGCTTTTTTAACTATAGAGTGTGCAACACATCTGTGACCTGTCAGGTTGTGTACAGTGTGTACAACATATTCTCCCCTCTTTCTTTTAATGTTAAAACAATCATCAAAACACAAAGTTAGAAATATGCATGGCCTAAACATTCAGACTACAAGGCTTTATGGGTTTTGCCTGATGTCTTGCTCAGTGCAATGATCCCATAATGTGAAACTTATCAGTACTGTAGAGGGTAAAAGAATAGTTTCGGACGAGGTTTGAACTCACGTTACTGGTGTTACGGTTGAATATGAAACAATTTAGCATTTTCATTCAATACAGACACAGACATCTGACATAGACATGCAACATTTTGGGCATTTTTACGATTAATGATAATGTTTGAAAGTTTTATGCTTGTTGTTGTTCTAAAACACTCATATCAGCAATAGCAATTTTTGGAGTGCAGGGATTACAAATGATGCTCCCTTTCTGAGCTTATATACTGCCTCTAGCCTCCCACTACTTATATTTCTAGATGTAATGACCTCTCTTGCTGTAAACCGTCAGACAGACCCTCTACCTGACTTCCATGCAAACAATTTCCACCAATTCATCACTTTACATCCTGTCCCTACCTAACTTTTAAATGTGTGTATAAAAGTTGCACCCAGGTGACATTTTGGGTCCCATTGCAGTTTGCAAACAGTCTGTGCACCAGCATACCATTAAATATCCCCACCACAACAAATCTTCGAGCCTAGCTTTTAGTGATCTCTTCGAATTTGGTTGACACCTCTGCAGGGAAGGAGAGCTGCTTATTACTGTTGTTACAGTATGATTTAACAGAAAGGCACAATTTGATTACTCTTTAAATTAGTGACACTGATCTTTCTTTTTGATTCTTGTACATTTAAATGTTCCCGTTTTAGAGGGCCGTTGCTATAGCAACTGAAGCTAAATTATGATGGAACAAGGTAACAGAAAATCATCTAAATCAAAATTATAAACCTAATTTTGACTCCTGTAATCAAAAATCTCATTTAAATCTTAACATGTTTGTGATAAAGTGGAGTAAGTCTTAGAAATATTGATTTTTTTTTGGATGTTTTGTGGCTATGTCATACTTTAAAGCTACATGTTTCATAGTTTAATGGATATAATTAACATTACATGTGTAAATATAAATGTATTAATGATTGGGCCCAATCAGAAGGAAGTAGTAATACACGGACCTGCACTCAGCTCCAGCAGCGTCCTGCCAGCTTTATGGATCTGCAGCCGGAGTCTGGCATCACTCAGGTACAACCAGACCACGCCCCCTTGCAGAGGGAGATGAAAGGTGAGCAGAAGCCCAGCCTTGTTCCAGGTCCTGAACTGAAACCCGACAGATGTGACCCCTGATGAGCGTCCTATCATCCCTGGCAGCTGGAGGAAACTCTGCGGCCCAAGGAATGTCATGGCAACTGAAACCGGCACGGTACAGGAAAAGGTGACATTTCCCTGAGAAAGAGAAGCATGCACGGTAAAAAAGAGCAAAGGTGGGATTGAAGGAATGATTACAAGAAAGATAAAACAACAGGAAACATTAATTTTAATCAGCTACAGAGGGCATGTAGATGCACCCTCGTGTCATGATGATCTCATCAGCAAGTCTCCTTAAAGAGGACGTTGGTATTTCCATAATGATACCAGTAAAGCTCTGGATAAGATTAGGGAAGCACAAAGAAAATACCAAAGTCACCTCGCTTGGAGGTAAAAAAAAAAGATAAGGAATGAAAATGAAATAAAGAGAGAACACAGCAGTATCGTGACATCTGTGTTACAGTCCATTGTCTTGAGAAGTGGTGATGACACTGAGTCTATTGCTAAAGCTGCAGCCACAATATATTACAGGCCTTACTCTGCTGGGAATTTCAGCCTGCTAGCTTTATAACTCTGAAAACACAGATGACATCTAAAAGTCCTTTGTGGTACACTTACAGGGATGTGCAATACTTCATGTTGGAGTGGGCTGCGTTTCCACACAACAGAAAGTAAAAAGTTCCTTTAAAAACCCAGAAAACTCCCGACAATCCTCCTCCACCCACATTCTTAATTTCTCAGTAATAATTCCTCCTCACATAGCTGGAAGAGCACCACTTAGTCTCTGTAGTAAATGCAATTATAAGTGTAGCGAGAACCTTCTGAGTCACAACACCGCTCTAGACTGGGCCTGACAATGAATTTCTGAACAGCTTAATGATTTTTGTTTATGTTTGCTTCCTCTGTTTGCACTTTTAATGTAATAACAGGGTATTGATTTCTCATTGCTGAAGAACTTTACACCCTCTTTTCAACAAGCTAGCTTCTCCTATTAAAACTGCATAAACATCTGAAGGTGCAAATGTGCAAACTGAGGGGGAATTATTTCACATCCTATTTACACACACAGGCATCGTATGTTGTCCTGCGATAGACTGGTGACCTGTCCGGGGTGTACCCCACCTCTCGCCCGTTGTGAGCTGGGATTATCTAGAATGGATTCCAGCTACTCTCTGTTTGTGTTGAAGTACTACTCTCATAGTACGTTGAATCCACATCAAGTGGAATATTCTGTTAATGTTCGATGTAAGGACAAGCAGTCTGCGGATGTCTGATACATTTTAGTTATCTCGCTCTGCTCTTTGACATGATGATCAAACAGGATTATCTTATTACATATAAGGCTGCTCTACTCATAATGCATAGACAAGGAGATCTATCTACCTTATTTTTATTTAACTTAACATGAACTAATGACCAATGCAGAGATTTGAATTAAAATCAATGCAGGAAGTCTTTATAATCAGCCTTTAAAGTTCACTAACTCATCCAATTCACATTTAGGTTTATTTATTTAGGTTTCAGTGCAAGTGCTCTTTGATCACTATATGAATAAGATGAGATACACACCATTAAAGACATCAAAACAATCAACAACACTTACAACACTGCTGTAAACAATAGGCTGGTGAATGATGCTTATTATATAAGAATATAAAGCTGCACATAGACCAGAAGCCTTATGTGTTGCATACTGTACTGACCTTTAACCTTTTGATAGCCTGACCTAAGAAGAACTGGGTGGAAACATCTTATTTTTAAAATCTGAAAACTTCAGTTGACCCTTTAACTAAATCTAAAAGTAGGTACCGTAGATTTTAATTATTTTCCATATATTTACTATGTATTATTATATAATTGGTCAAAATGATTATAGTGTAGAATGTGTGTGTGCATGGTTGTTTGTCTATGTGTGTTGGCCCTGGATGGACTGGCGACCTGTCCAGGGTGTACCCC
>JBAMHV010000008.1:21701876-21718313 GCA_037177535.1 Pseudomugil gertrudae
CCCCCCCCCCCCCCCCCCCCCCCCCCCCCCCCCCCCCCCCCCCCCCCCCCCCCCCCCCCCCCCCCCCCCCCCCACCACACACAATCCTTTTGATGCAATCCAGATGTTTGTATTTGTCACTTATTTCTCTCTTATTTGACCCTATGAGCTGCTTTGCTATAATATTTGTTAACACTAAATATGAAACAGAGCTGAGCAGAATGTTACAGCAGGATTTATGATAAAAGAAAGTACAAATGGAAACATCCAAAACTGCAGGACACCTGTCCTAGAAGACCTGAGCTGCTGATCAATGTGTTCATTATTGCATTATTTCAGTTTTAGATTTAAAAAAATATTTCTGATATTTTTTCACTACAAAGAAGGGAGACAGATCTTCGAAGAGCATATAGGAGAAAACCTTGAATTTAACAAAATAAAATCCTTCCTACTTTGAAAAAACAATATAAGATCATGACACTCAACTCCATGTGACCCAGCTTTCACTCAGCACTCAAACTAAGTATGTATTTGTGGAAATACAAACTAGTAAGAGTGTAAAAGCTGTTTCATAACTCTACGTACTGACATGTTAGAGGATCTGTGTACAGATGTAATCTGATTCATATCCCATGAAAGCAAACAAATTTAATAATGTGTGTGCAATGGATACTTGACCACAAAAGTTATCACCTGTGACCTGGTCACCTGGTTTTATAGGTTTGTCAATCATGCATTGGACCATTTTTAAGTAGTGAGATTGACCTAACAACATTCTTAAACATCAAATCATTTTTGGGGACAAATATAGCTGTCCAGGCAAAAAATTAAGTCCCAATAAGTTAGTATGCAGACATTGTTATCCATTGTACTTTCTTAAGTAAAAATATGTGTATACATGCCACCACATGCAAGTTAAGATTAATATTCAAACCTGCCATTAATACATAAAGACAGAGGAAATTATGAGCATTTGAGGTCAATTAGCTCTAAAATTGGGTTTTAATCTGTGCAGAGTATTATTAAAATCTAGAGGGATAGTGGGGAACTATCATCCCCACATGCAGGGGCGGCTGGTATAAGTGGGCTAACAGGGCTTAGCCCTCCCACTCAGTGTGACCACAAGCCATCACTGCCTATCCTTTTCCTGAATTTTTTTCCTGAATTAATCCACCAGTGTGGTGGTGGGACATCATCAATACAAGCTCTTGGTGAAAAATTAATAGAACATAAAAAATAAATAAATGTGATGATACTGCAAAGTGTTGAGATGATGCCGCAGAGAATGCTGCAGTAATTGAAGCTCCAGGTGGTCCAACAAATGTCATGGTCATGTTGCAGATTTATTGTTAGTCCTTTGTTGCAGCAGCAGCAGCAGGAGAGCCAACATTTAACAATAAAGCTGTAAGCAGAATTAATCTGTGGGGGCAGTTTAGCCACAGTTGTTTGTTTGTTTGTTTTTTAGCACAAAGATGGTGATCCGTGCTCCACATAATCTTCTGGCCAGAGTATTATTTTCCCACATTCTGCATCGTTTGGGTGGAGCAGCTGTAAGATTTGTAGTTTTGCTTTCAGGCTCAGTTTTCTCCTCACAGTGATCAACAACGCTTGCATCAGTACATCATTTTGCCACTTACTGCCGAGGTAACACTACTCAGGCTGAAACAGTTTACAGGGAGTGCCTCTGACGTTACACTTAAAGCCTACGTTTTCTGTAAAATCTGCACAGAGACGAGAGTGAAGTTCAAAAAGAACAATCAGACTAGACTGGTTGGATAGACACTCCGAGTCCTCCTCCTTTTTTTCCAGTCAGTCTGCAATCATCAGCCATCTACAGCAGTCTCCTTACTGAGACAGTATCATTGCTCAGTTTATCATGACACTAAGGAGTGTCATTTAACTAGAACTTCAGATTCTCTGTGCTAACACGAGTCATTTATCCATAGATTTAACCACATGTGTCTCTGCCTAAAGCCCTTCATTTCTCTGAAAGCTGAAAAACAGTTTGTTACACCTGCATACTAGCTGGGGTTTCAGTAAATATCACCTGTATTATGGAACAAGTAAAGTCCCAAAGTCCCGGGCGAGAGGTGGTGTACACCCTGGACAGGTCGCCAGCCAATCACAGGGCCACAAGTAAAGTCACCAAAGTATTTTACAATCAGTTGCTTTATAATTTAGTCAGATATTTAGTCCACTGTGTTATGGTGGCATTGGATAAATGGGTGCAGATCAAACTTTGCAAAAGCGCCAATATTTATCACAAGATGGACATTTTGTTCATTTCATTCATTTAAGAGTTCAGTATGTCTTTCATTTTGTTTATACGCTGCAAAACCATACCATGAACAACACGTGGCAGCAAGTTGAGCATAAAAATTCAGAGAGTAAGTCGCTGGCAGTCTGGTGGCAGTCCGGGTAAATCATTTCAGAGCGAAAGGCCAAAGCTAATAAGCACTTGACCAGCAGACGTGTCCAGTAACAGCAGAACAGAAAAGAGCAGACACTCTGACCTTTAGTCATAACAATTAGGCTGTGAAGAAGAGGAGAACAAGATCAGAAGCAAACGCCTCGGTGACAAAGATCTGTCCATCCTGTCGGATATAATTGGGACAGAAATGAAGTGATGGCTGATCTTTTAGGCACTTTGTCACAAATCTCCTTTAAAATCAAAGATAACTCTGAGAGTGTGTAAAGAGCAGCTGAAATTTTAATAATATCAGAGCACTTTCTTTGTGTGAGTGAATATTCAGTGTTTTCTGCTTGCAGCACTATTCTGTATTTGCAGTGCAGCTCTTTTTTTTACCTTTCTGTATTTGCAAAGCTCCTCTGCATTTGCAACTTCTCCTGTTGATACTTGCAATGTGTTTTTGTATATGAAGCATGTTTTCACCTGTTTGATGCCATACATAAGCAGTAGAAGATTTTGAAAACTCTAATTAGCTGAATGAAAAGCCAACCAATCAAACGACTTTATAAGTTGTTCATTCATCCTGTTAAATACAACTAATAACAGTATATTGTACAGCAGCGATGGGCAACTCCGGTCCTCGAGGACTGCAGTCCTTTAAGTGTTAGGACTTTTCCTGCTGCAGCACAACTGACACACATCAGACTTAATTACCAGACCTGTTCAGAGCAAAACATCAAACTCTGCACAAGTCTGTTAATTACTCTGATTATATGCCCACTGATTCGCAGGCTCGCCTGCAAGTTGAAATAGGAGAGAGAAAAATAAAGGTGGATTGGGCCACCTCTGAGTTTCACACATCAAGCCAGGATTAAAGCTGTGCTGATTTCTGAAAGGACACAAAGGCAGGGCTTAAAGGGGGGCTCGTTGTTGCAGCCAGGTGTTATACCTGATGTGTGAAAAAGGCTACAGTGACATGAATCTGTTAAAAAGAAAACAGTTTTTAACACAATGCTGGGAAATCATTCAGTGTTGTGCCTGGAGAATATGATGCTGGTGTCTGAAATGTTATAGTAAATAATAAAAGTGAATGTAAGTGTGCATTTAAAGTCCATGCTACACAACAACCATTACGGAATGTTACATTGACTTAATGTTGACTGAAATAAAAAAAAACCTTGAGGCCAAACTAACCAGACTTCATTAAAATGGAATTGTACTAATTGAGAGCCGCCTATTTTTTTCATGATTGGAACAAAATGACAAAGAAAATTGGTTTTTAGGAGACTTTCCTTAGGAGCATGTGGAATGACTTTAACCCTATCACATCCACACTGATGATAATTTATCCACTATGAGCTGTAATTTAAAACTTAGAGGCAAATCCTGCCCAACAAAACAAAACTAATTAACAACTCATTGAAGTAACTTTATTTTCCCACCTTATCGCTGATCTGCTTCATCTGTGATGACACCTGAAACCAATTCAAGTCTCTCTTTTGTTACTAGAGTAGAAAAGCAGTCAGGCTACACAGCACTCCTCCTGCTTTGCTTTAGAAAAGAGATCAAGCCTGACGTGAAAGCGCTGCGGTCAGCAGCAGCACTACGAGGAGCAGATGCATAGAAAAGTAAAGAAAGAACTGCTGAAACATTAATAATGTACTGATATTCCATCTGACAGGAACAGAGATGTGGTTGTATCTCACAAAGATAAAGACATGAGTAAAATGAAAAATCAAGCAGACAGGCAAAAGGGGAAGCGGGGAAAGCAGTGAGCTGTTACAGCGTGATGTGGACAGAAAAGTGAACTGGCAACGTGGCGGACGGAGTAGTAGCTGAGAAGGAAACACTACCCTGGAGTGAGAGCACATCATTTGCATGACAGTAACGAGCCTTCATCGCAATTTTAACGGCCTGATAATATGTCAGCTCGACTTGGAGACGAATATGCCGAATCCAGCAGCAGCAGACAGGGCTAACATTGGATGTCTGCTGCAGGCATAACATTTCCTCTTATGCTTCAGCTATAATGTAGGAACCTCCAACTCTTAACACACACACAGATGTGAATCAACATTTGATTAGTCGGTAGTCCTCATACAAACAACAGGTTTCAATTTAAATTGCAATCTGTTTTAACCTCAGTTCATTGAGAAACTGATTGCATTGTCACAATAATTTGGCTATCCTGGCAGAACTGCAGCAGCAAAACTGAAATCTGTCAGCTTTTCCTGAGAAATGAAAACATTTAAACATGGAGAAAGCTATTAGCTTTTGGCAACTTTACTAAATTGGCTCTCACGGATGAGAATGTGACTACAGACAGAATGAAACTAACGAGAAAACAACTGAACAGAAGAACAATTTGAAAGGAGATTATCCTCCTTAAAGAAGAATGATGGAAAGAGGGAAAGAAGATAGTAACAGGGTGAAGTGAGGCTGGAGGATAAAAGAGAGATAAACAGTGAAAATGAGGAAAATAAAGAGTTGAATCAAAGAAGCTACAAGCGATGGATGTTTTATTGTGCTTGTTTGTGAAGCTTGACATGATGTGGTGCGGTTGCAACATGTGCTCTGAAACACTAAGCTCCCTGGAAACCAGTGGATAGGATAGCCGGCAAAGAAGGAGTGGTTCGTGTTTGAATGAGACGAGCGGAAATATTGCTTCTTTATTTTCCTTTCATTTTTTTGATGCTGCTGTCCATTTGCTCCCACTAGTGTGTGGTATGTGTGTACTCAGATATGCATTGTATTGATATCAACTAAACAACAGTATTCAAGTAGCATTGCCTGATTTTTCAAGGTTTTGTACACAAAACACAGCACAGTAAACCTTCCTGTCTCGTGTTTAGTCTAATCTGCGCTTTCGACACTTGCCAGCAGCCTCACATTTCCAGCTGTGAGATCCTTTTACTGGCACAAAATCTCATCATCTGTTGTGCTCGTGTGGGCTATTTCAGACAAAAGACCAGATCAAACTAACATGCAATAAGATGTGAAAACGATTTGACTGCTGAAAATGTGTCCCACCTTTTAAAAAATAAAAATAAAAATGCACGTGTGTGTATGTTCTTGAATATGTCTGCATGAATCGCTGCTGAGATAAAGGTTACAAAGTAGGAAAAGTACATCACAAATGGACGTCACGGTCATTTCGGTCAAAGGTGAACCCATTAACACATTTGCTTAGTACAACAAAATCTGTAATTTAGTCTAAAAATGTCACATTGTCACCATGACAAGTGCTGCTAGGATTCTGTTAAAGGTCCTAAAGGGTGATAGATTGTAGAAGTCGCGATGATTCGATTATGCAAGATAAAGTGAGAGTGCATAAACAATAGTTGAATGATAAAGAGGGGTAATTTATGTTTATGAATGCATGGATGTTGCATTTATGGATGCCTAAGCACAGAAACCTAACCTTGTGCTAAAGTATTAATGAGTAGAAAATTAAATTAGTAAGATGTCAGGTTTTTGTCCTTTAGGAAACAAAGGCCTCTATGATGAAGATGATCTGTAGAAAAAAGGCTCCCTTGCCTGGATGCAGGTCACCGGGCCCCTCTCTGGAGCCAGGCCTGATGGTGGGGCACGGAGGTGAGCGTCTGGTGGCCTGGCCTTTGCCCACGAGGCCCAGTTGGGCTCACCCCGAAGGAGTTACATGTACCCCCTTTAATGGTCTTACCACCTGTGAGAGGGGGTATGGGTCGGATGCAGTGTGTGTTGGGGGGGGGATCCCTGGCGGTACAATTCTCAGTTGCAAAACCTTGCTTTAGGGATGTGGAACATCACCTCTTTGGCGGGAAAAGAGCCTGAGCTGTTGCTTAGGGTTAAGCGGTTTCAGCTAGATGTAGTTGGACTCACCTCAACACACAGCTTGGGCTCTAGAACCAGTATCCTTGAGAAAAGTTAGACCACTCTGGCGTTGCCCCCGGTTAGAGGTGCTGAGCAGGTGTGGACAAATTAATTGCCCCCCAGCTGTGTGCTTGTACATTGAGGTTCACCCTGGTGGATGAGAAGGTAGCCTTGGTCTGCCTTCGGGTGAGGGGATGGGTCCTGACTGTGCTTATGCACTGAGCGGCAGTGCAGAGTACCCACCCTTTCTGAAGTCCTTGAGGGGAGGGCTGAAGAGTGATGGGCTAAGCAGAATGCGGCTTTGGCAGTCGCCAAAGCAAAAACTCAGGTAAAGGAGGAGTTCGGTGAGGCCATGGAGGAGGATTTTCAGATGGCTTTGAGGAGATTCTGGTCCATCATCCAGTGATTGAGGAGGGGAGAGCAGTTCTCCATCAACACTGTTTACAGTGGGGATGGGGACTGCTGACCTCGATCTGGGACGCTTTGTGTTGCTAGAGAGAATACTTCAAAGACTTCTTCATTCCTACCAACACATCTTCCAATGAGGAAGCAGAGCTGGAAGACTCTGGGGTGGGTTCTTCCATCTCCAGAGCTGAAGTTGCTGAGGTGGTTGAAGAGCGCCTCGTGGCAGGGCCCCTGGGGTGGTTGCTGTGGGCCTACATGTGGGCTTAATGTTCAATACGTGTCGATCATAAACGTCTCTGGATAGTTTGGGAATATTACTTTCTGAACCAATGTGTGAGTGTGCATTTTTTTTGCATTTATGCAAACTTTTAACAAACTTAGGTGTCCAAAGTATCCAAGATGATAGGGAAATTGTATGCTCTGATAATATGTAGGTCCAATTCTTCATATAAAAAATCATGTGTCCATGCACACACAACTAGCTTCCACAGTGATTTCAACCACAACACACCACTGGTCTTGATATCAATTAATCTACTATTATTATTATTATTATTATTATTATTATTATTATTATTATCCTTTCTCATGCCTAGTGAAATAATCCAAAGGTTTTTTTCTTGTTTAAACAAGAACTTGTTTTAACTTATAAACTGTTGAAACAAAAAGTCTTTGTATATAACAGTGTTTACACAAATAGGAATAGTAACATCATATAAAGTCTAACGTTCTAAGGAAGCTTCGAATATGCTCAGATTTTGTGGGTGGCATTTGAGCACTTTGATAATGGGTTCATTTAGGAAGTAAATTAACTGAAAGCAAAGCTGTTCCTCGGAGAACTAACAGAGGCAGACTATTAGCAGCAGCGGCGCTGGGAAATTAAATGGAGGCTTTCATTTATTCATCCGTTTCCTCAGCAAACAGATGGGATCATGTGGGTTTTGCACTGTCAATACAGTTGGGAAGGAAATGAGACACTGTCCTGACATACCGGTAACAAGGGCTAGATTTGAAATATGCATCTGTGAAAAGACAGGTCATCCTGATTTATGCAGCCATTGGCATTCATCACGCTTCCACCTAAAATCATTCCACTGACACAGCCTACAGTTATAGTTGTATTAAAAGGGGACAAACGTGTGATCACAATATAACCCAAAACTCCCAATACGGATTTGAGAGCAAAAATATGTGATTTATCAGCTTTTTTGACAGTTTGGAGCAAAGTGATGTCAAATAACTTACTTGAGTTTAGTAGGTATATGCATACCCAACAACTAGCAAACTCAACGCAGTCTCAGTAATTATTGGAAAGAGAAAAAACAACTGCTGAAAGTAAAATATTGTTTTCCAGCTTTTGAACTCTTGAAGTCGGCTAATTGCCCATTAATTTGAGTCAGCAGTGTTGCAGCAGGGAAATTCCTAACACTTGCAGGACTGCACCCCATGAGGTTGTCCACCCCTGCTAAACAGACAACCAATAGATGGACATCCCCATCTACTCATGTTTATACCAACCAGTGCTCAACAGAATCATGCATTTGCTCTTCCTCACCATCTCTCCTGTTGAGTTTGGCAAAGCCTGGTGCATGGCTGATGGATAGCTGAGAGGAGCTTCTGAAGGATGATGGCACCAAATTGGACAACAGCGGGCTGTCGCACACCTCTGTCAATAAAAACAAGACAAAATACAAACAAGGTTAAAGCGTGGTTTGTTTTTTAACCGTTATAATAAGCACCAAAAGACTAATAAACCTGGGATGTCATCACCCAGGCATGTGTCAGATGCCTGCAAACGTAAGAGAGGCTGCATTGTTATGTGTCAATGCAGATGAGATTTGTCCCTGCTAGTCGGGTCATTGTTTGATTCATGCATATGTTGACTAATGCAAAGTTCTTATAATTACTGATATAAACGTATCAGTAGAGGTGCCTGTTCACATGATATTCAGAAGAAAAATCTACACCTATCCACATCTGGTATCAACAACCACCTGCATTTGGACAGAAAAAAAACATGAAATCTGCATGCACTTTTTCTACTTCAATAATATCTGTTGAGAGCAGCAAGAGTAGATGAGTAATATCTGTTGCAGAGCACATTTATTCCATCTGACAATGAATGGAAAAACAAGCACTTCATCTGTGTAATAACATTACAATATAGAACAATTCCTGAACATTGCAGCATGGCAGAAAAAGCAGGGTAGAATCACTCGCATGCAGAGTGGAAACATGTCTTTCAGCTGTAATAAGACCCAACACATTAGAGGAAAGAACAGGGAAGTGAAGTCCAGAAGGGTGATTGTATGGTGTGATTTTGCCTCGATTGATGGATGAATAGTTCAATCACGTTGTGAAGATTAATGGCAAGTTATTACAGGCTGATGGAGATGAATCTGTGTTGTCAGAGGAAATTTCTAAGTTTCACACATTCGGTTTATGGATAATTGGCCTCAGTTACAACATATTAAAAAACAATATGCAACATTTATCTTCTCCACTATTCTGTCATGTTCCTTCTTCTTAAACTGAGAAACTGAGTTGTTTATGATGTATCAAAACTGAAAAAGGGGGCTTTATGAAAAATGAGATACTCAGTGTAAGTGCATCCCAAAGGTATAAACAAACATTCATGAACATCAGTTCAACAAATATTCTGTTTTCTTCTGACGCTGCTCATAGATGAAGCCAAATGCTGCCTCCATCTACCACCTCTCTGTTAATGGATGCTGCTTTCTACAACTGAGACAAGAGACAATTACTATGATTCACACTGCAGCCTGATCCATTCCCATAACTCTGGAAACAAGACTTTAGCTTCAATTACTCTGTCAGCATCAGAACACCTAATCCCACCAACAGCAGTCTTCATCTGCCTCTTGTTATCAACCCGTCTCATATTTGACTGATCAAAGTCAAACACCACTGCTTTTCAATGACATGATGACATGTATTTAATACATTGATTATCATAAGTAATTATTTTGAGTTGTATTTTGTAAAATTAATAGTAAAAAAATGGACAAAAATAGCATAAGCATTAAAAGCAACATTTTACAGATCCCTTTTGCAACTGTTTTTTGTTATTGCATTTAGATTTGCTGAGTGATCAAATCTTCATCTTTCCTTTTATCATCATGTTAACATTACTAGTTAATGATCTCTTTATTTCTATTAATTACACCATTGCCTCAAGATAACAAGGCTCATTTACTTAAGAGAATAAGTTTATACTGTATATCTTGGTAAATAAAATGTTTTTTTCGTCACTGAACAGTTTATCAGCCTAAAGAGCAGTGATTGGCTGAAGTGAAATCTATTTTTATGCCTACAGACTCTACTGTCCGGTAACTGAATATCAACACACTGGCTATTTTGAAAGCAATTTTAGCTGAATCAGAGGACAAGTAGAAGAAAAAAGGACAACGCAGAATAAAAGAGTCAACATTCAACTGACTTTCATGAATGGAGGAAGCTCAGAATAGAGAAAGGATGCAAGATGGATGCTGATCAAGCTGTTCTTAGGGGCATGACTCAAGTTACATAGGGACATTTTGGGCAGTGTGGGCGTAATCACTAATTTTGAAGTCACATATACATACATGCATATAGTTGGATGGCATTGTGGCCAAAAATGAGGTTATTACCAAAAAACCCTCTGCAGCTGCTGTATGCAGCCTCAGAAAGCAGCAAAATAAAAGATTCCTGCCTGGAGGATCACCGCCCACAACACAGAAACAAAGCTGCTGTCCACAATGCTGAAAGAAACCTGCATCAACAGGAAAAGTGATGAAATATTCTCTTTTTGTTACTTAAGAAACATCAGGAACCTTACTGAATGTAAAATCATATCACTGGACTTTTTCTAAAGCACCCGCTCCATGTCTCTTCCATGTCTCTTCCTGGACAGGTTTTCTGTTTATTATGGGACAGTACTCCAGGCTAACATTCGGCATTGGTTGCACTGCTGTGCCTAAGTTTGCGGTCAGAAGGTAATTTTAATACATTTTAATGATTGTCTTTTGATCAAAACATTGTGTTATGATCAAGCATTGACAGCATGATATGGCTGCTCTGTGTGTTTCATCCTGATGCTACATGCATGAAGTGTGCACACACACAGGTGGCCATACTTTCATCAGTGAATGGAGTGT
This sequence comes from Pseudomugil gertrudae, assembly GCA_037177535.1. NCBI lineage: Eukaryota > Metazoa > Chordata > Actinopteri > Atheriniformes > Pseudomugilidae > Pseudomugil > Pseudomugil gertrudae. The sequence goes on from JBAMHV010000008.1 coordinate 21,712,680, forward strand.
GTGTTGAAAAACACATTAACCAGCTGAAAATCTGACAGAATTTTCTGTTTTTTTAAAATGGCCCTAGTAAAAGTGGAGCAGTCAGAGTATTTCTCCTCGTCCGGTGTTTGTAGAGGTCGTACATGATGAGAACGAGCACAGATAAACTAGAGGAGTCTACCACCAATGTAAATAAAAAAATACTAATCATTCTATGGCTTAAACATTCCGCTCTGGGCTTTTATCAACACCTTATCGGTAGTCTGAAGCTCTGTGCATATCTTAATGTTTTACATATCCTGCCCCCAAACCACTGGATATCTGGGGGAGACGGAGGGCTGCAGCGGTCAAAACATATCCATCACCAGCTTTTCATTTTCTAAAATTAGTGAGGATAATAGATAACCACATATGATCAAATTCCACCATATTCCAGATTTTACAATGTTGCTATGATTCTCATCTGTCGTTTTTTAATGTATGGGATGTCTGATGCACCCAGTGTCAAACCAACACACAACATGGTGTAGAGCTGTGGATCAGAAGGGAAGAAGTACACCTTATCCTGTGTTTTTTTTATTGTGTTATTCCTCTCTGAGCTCTGGTAAGGAGGGAATGAATACAGAATTAAAGCCCTTAACCTGTAAAACGTTAAATGCACCGAGAAAAAGAGTCAGTTGCACTCAATAAAGTTTGGTTGGACCCTGGTTAGGGGTGCTTTACTAAAAACAATCTGCCAAACTTCAGTATATTTATGTTTTACCTGAATTTTACAATCTTAGTTTTGTCAAAATAAAGTTAAAAAACATGCTCAAGTCATTTAACAAATTTTCTCTTTCCTGAATTATTTTAATTACCCCTAAACATCCTTCTCTTGTGCATTTACCTTTCCTCACACTGGTCCATGTTCCCTGTTAGTATTTCTCACTTGTTCCTTCCTACTGATTTTCCCTGATGTTTGCTCTGGTTGTCTTTATCCTTTATGAGGCTTCATTTTATCCCTGAGCTTTGTTTCTTGTGTTTGTAGCCCATTCATTCATTTTCTATACTGCTTATTCCAATTCAGGGTCACGGGAAAGCTGGAGCCCATCCCAGCAATTAGCGGGCGAGAGCCTGGGTCCATCGCAGGTGTTTGGAGCTTACATTTCATTTTTTGGCAACCTGCCCTGTGTCTCCTGGAGGAAAAATTTCCTTCAGTGATTAGTGTGGTGCTACATAACAAATACAAAAGGCCTTACGGTGTATGAAAAAAGAATTTCACAACAGGATTGGGAGCTAAATGTGTGCACAGCGCATCAGTATTGTTAGTTCTCTACATGCTCAACACAGTCCCGATAATCATGTGATGTGTGGAAAATACATGATATGTAGGCAGTAAAGCAATCCAGACTGCTGCAATGATCAAAGTACAAATACACAGCATTCTTTTCATTCCACACATGTGACAAATATGGATCTGAAATGCTTCTTGCACAGTAAGTTAGATGTTGTGTTTGATGGTTAAATAGGATGGAACCCAAAAACAGCTTCGTTAAGGTTACAAACAGCATAGTTTGGGTTCATATTACATGTTTTGTTGGTGAAATCATTTTAGAAATATAATTGTTCTTGAGTACAGAAGTATAGAGCTGTTTAAATAAAAATAAATATAAATTATAAGGAAGGTCCTTATTTCATTAGAGAGAATGTGATGACAAAGCTTGGATGACACTAATAAAGTATTACAACCTTAAAACCAGGCAGGTGGAGTGTGTTGCCCACAACTGTCCCACATTATTATTTGTACAACAATAAATGAGTGTACAAACAAATAAAAAAGAACTGAAATGTTTCTGCTTGATGAGAATAATTTTTATCTAATATTTTGTTGTTGCTTGAATATATTTTTAGATTGACACAATATCGGTGTACAAGGTTTGTGTTTAATGTTCTTATAATAACGTTAGAACATGACTGTGTTTTGGGCTTTTCTGACGCTTCCCTAAAATCCATTTGATGCACTGATGTTTTCAAACTTTGACAGTAGTTGCTGCATCTCAAAAGGAATTGTTCTTTTAGTGATGGAGAGACTTCTTGGACAAGTTGCAGGAAAACAGGCCAAAACCACATGAGTATAACAATCATATTTCAAGCATCTTATGCTGGAATGCAATGTTGTGCTTTTCCCAGGCATTACTTGTCATTTCCCCCAAAACCTTTGATTTTGGGAGAATCTCTCATTCATCATAACAGATTTCTGGCAGGCTCGTCAGTGTGATCTGTACAAAGTTTATATGGGAAATGAACATCTCTTTTTGTTCTTATTGAGTGATTGATTTCTTATCTGAACATCCTCGGTCTTCATTGTTTTCATAAATCTTATCATCTGTAAGAGAAGCCTCTATAAAAAGTGATCTCTCAGAGTATTACACGTATTGTGATCTTATATGTACCGGTGTGCTTGAATGTATTTCTTTTACAGCAGCTGCATGTGGATGAAGATCAAGTCGTTAAAGAAGGATTATGAAAACTGTTCCAGCCTGTTCAGATATTTTTGCTACTAAGAGACATGATTCAGATGAACACTTTATTAGAAAACTTTTTCAAATGCTTCTTAGCACATAGCTGGTCCGAGTATTTTCAAAACTGCTGAACTTCCGGGATGTTCACACACATCAGCCATATCTACATTTTACAGAGAATGGTCTGAAAAAGAGAAAATATTCAGTATTTCCAGCAGTCATCTGGACAAAAATACCTTTTTGCTGTAAGAAAATACTGGATAGAATGGTTGGAGATGATTGAAAAGTAACTGTAAAAGTCAAATAATGGGTTAAAACTACTGTAAGCAGAATTCTAACTGAACACATGTCCAATATTTAAGCAGATGGGCTAAAGCAGGAGAATAAAACATTAGGTACTGAGCCTGTCATCAATAAACAGGAAAGGCTACGATTCACACAGACTCACCAGGACTCAGCAGCTGAATATTAGAAAAATGATGCCTGGTCTGATGAGTCATCATTTCAGCTCTACGTTTAGATAGTAGGATTCATCCTGCCTTGGCTGTATCAGTGTCTGATTCAAAATATTGGTGGTTTAATAATGTGGGGGATTATTTTTTACACATTGCACCCCTTAGTACCAACTGAGCATGGTTTACCTACCACAACCTACCCGATAATAGTTGCTGACCATTTCCCCTGTATGACCACAGTATGCCATCTTCCAATGGTTACTTCCAGCAGGATAATGTATCAAGTTCAGTGTCTTCCAATGGCCTACAGTCACCCGATCTCATTCAACGGAGGATGTGGTAAAATGGGAGATTCTCGTGTGTGAGCAGCTGCCAAATCTGCAGCAGCTGAGTGATGCTGTCATGTCGATATGTAGTAAAAACACCTTGTTAAGAATGAAGGAAGGAAACATGAAACCCAATAATCTAAACTAATGTAAAGAGATTAATCATTTGCTCAAATGAAATCATGATCAAATTCATTATTTTTCCTCTCGTTTAATTGGGTTAAATTGATCCACAGTGAGATCTTGTAATCTTTAATCTAATGTTGATGATTAAAGTGTTTTTTTTCAGTTAACATATTCTACAGTTTAGAAACCTTTACCCAAAACTAGGTCCTGCAGTTTACTGTATAAATAATGCCTAAAAGTCAAACAGATAACATATTTAATTCATTGTTTTAAAGACCATCCATCTACTTCACAATCAACTCCATCTCTGAAGCATCTCTTGATTGGTTTTACCTCTGTATGCCTTTCAGACACTTGTTACTGTGGGTGGTGGGGGAGCTCTCAGTGTAAAAAGCTGGTGAATTATAGTCGTCTGAAGAGCTGAAATGAGAGGGACGGCTCTCCAACGCTGAGTGCTGTAATCCCCGAAGAGATAATGTGTAGAGAGAGCGCATCCTCTCTGAGGTAACATTCAGAGAGAGGGCAGCGGTGGTAAAAACACCGAGCTGCTTTTCCTCAGACGAGCGCTGGCATTTAAGAGCCGACATCCCTGTCCGTGTGACCAGTGGAGCACAAACACTGACAGCTGAGAGGAAATTGGAGCTAAACATTGAATACCTGCTGGCCACTGTGGTCAATGAACCTCAACACTGACCCTGGCTGTGTTGGACAGAGAGCCTTCCTGAATATTAAGTTGTTGCACCCTCCACAAAAACATGCATATCTCCCTTTTTTCTCCGTGTCAGCTTCAATGGTAAACTGGTAGCAGATCCACAACATAACATCTTTCCTCTGACATTCACGTTTAAGGTCTCGCAGTGGTTAGTTGAATCTGAGCCACAAAAAACACAACAGCTAGAAGAGCAGATTTTTATTACATTAAAAGACCTGTTATCTAAAATGACATTAGGGATGACTTAAAGCTGTTCTACTTCAAAATAATATCACCTCAGAGGAGCGCAGGAGTACATTACAGAGGGAGTGAGCTAGGATGCGGAAATATTGTTTCTCCCACTTTAAATGTAATATAGAAAGTATATAAGAAAATAACACCATTTTTTGATCTAATACTTGGCCAGAGTAGCATGCTATGTTAGCCCGAGGTGGCAATAATAAAAGGAGGAAAGTCCCACTGCCGTGCACAACTCCACTGACAAAAAAAACAGGACACATGACTGATGTGAAACTACTTTCCATCTCAATAAAATATCCCCCCATCAAATAAATGTTTAATCGCTCCTGCAACCTGAGGACATTTCAGGAGAAAAGCCGTCTCTCCCACAGCCCATCCACCCACCCACAGTGTCACTTTTATCATTCAGGCGAATAAACTGTGATTCTGACAGCAGTAAAACGTCTCAAAAGATTTAAAGAAAAATCTCTGGAGTACAGAGACCTTGGCACTGTCAAGCACAATTAATCACCCCCTACATGACAGGCACACTAATACTTGGCACCGAAGACACAGAAAGGGAGACCACAGCTCATTCTCGTGCATTCTCCGCTTTTTTTCCCTAAATAACAAAGTGCCCACAGAGTCCATGACAGATTGGGTAACCCTGAATACCGATGAGTACCATCCATCACCCCAGCAAACAGCAGTGAGCTGAAGGTCCTGCTCTTCAGAACTCAAAAGTCCCGCAAACCCAGAGTTCGGTGCTTCCCAGCATGAGCCAATCGGATTTTTTAAGACATTCAGAGCACGGAGGAGAAAGCGGGATAATAAAGCTTGTTTTTGCTCCATAACTAACGATCATCCTCAAGCAGGAAGCATTAAAGTTCATTTTACTAATACATACAGCTTCTACCAACAACTTGACTCAAAGGGACTGAGCCATGGTGAACAGCACACTTTTCTTAACTTCAGGGTCGAGGCTGCATTAAACAAAACTCCACTGCAGTAAATCATGTCTGTGTGGAGACGGGGAGCACTCATCAAAACAGGAGAGCATTAAATCTTTCCATTGCTTCATGCTTTTATCAGTGAGACATGCATACAGTAGAATATCTCCAAAGTACAGAAGATTAAGGACTACTTGTGTGAACAATACTTCAAATAATATGAAGAAAAATATGAATGTAGAAAAAATGTATTTGAAAGCTGTTCTTTTTACTGTTCACAGTAGTTTTATGTAAATTATACTTTTGTTTAAAACATTTTACTTTGAAAAAAATCTGTCAATTTTTTTAAAAAGCCTATACATACAT
>JBAMHV010000008.1:21718413-21729663 GCA_037177535.1 Pseudomugil gertrudae
TATATATTCGCTGAGACTTTACCAGCTAGGGTTACACGTAAGGGATGGGAAATTTAATGGACGATTCACACCTCAGCATTATACATAAATTAACAATAATGGACACCTCAAAGGCCCTTATCTCACTTATAACACGGTCACTTAAGAAAAAAAATTAAATCAATTATTAGTGGGTTTTTTGTCTTTTAGTATAAAATTTTAAGTTTTTCACAAGCGGCTGAGTGGACCATTTAAAATCTGTCATTGTGGCACTTTGCCATAATAACTGGCTCTGTGACCACAGTACATCCATTACATTCATTTATTTAAATCCAACCCAGTCTATAGGTTGCTCTGTTTCGCTGGCTTGTCACTACTAGTTGTGGTACAAAGAAGTTCTTTGGGCTTTGGAGCTTCTGCATCTTCCTTCCTTTCAGATAAATGTATGGTCTTAGACGGCTTTGGTTTTGGCTGCATGCTGTGCGAAACTTCCATCCTTTCCTGCATGGATTCATAGCAAAGCTGAGAAGGACGAGCTGAAGATTTAAATCTTCCCACAGAGTCGGCTTTTAAAGTTCACTACAAAGAATTGGATTGCTTGCGAATAAACCATTATTATCAGGCAGAAGTGTCTAAATGTGTGTGGAATGTTTTTCTCTTCTTTGTTAAACAAATATGTTTCATCTGAACAGCACTTTGGCAAACATTACTTTTTTCTCTCATGCTGTGCACATAAATAAAGTGAGCTGGATTATTTTCTCCATTATGTATCCATATACGTCCACTTTCCAGAATGACAAACCTTTAAATATTTTTCAGCATGCATGCAATGGCTGATTCTTTACATCATTGCAGGAGGACATTTTCAGAAGTATCAAAAAAAGAGAAAGATAAGAAAAGAAAAAGAGAGAGTATGTTTTCTTTTCCTTTTGCATATATATATATATATATATATATATATATAACATCTGATGACAAATCAAAGCTAGCTATATCAGATGTTGCTTCTGATGAAGGATGCAGGCAAAATAGTTTGATACAATTAACATCTACAACATGCTTCCTTGATTTGATCCTTGATGCTAAGGGAGAGAAGCAGACCAGAAGCATAAACTAAGCTAAATGGCTAGGCATGCTCTTGTAGATATGTAATCAGTGTCTGTCACATGGTCCCTTATTGCACAAATGCATAACATATCACACAAAAGGGCACACAGAAATAAAATCCCCCCATGTTCACTGGGTGCACCGTAGATAAGACAAGCATCAACATTGGATTTTTACCACTGGAGAGAACTCAGAGTAGAGATAAGATGTAAAATAGATTATTAGATGTTATTAAGGGGCCCATTGAAAACTAAAATGTCAGTAGTTGTTTTCTTTAGGAGTTGTGGTTTCTGAATATCTGTGATGGACTGGCAGCCTGTCCAGGGTGTAACCTGCCTCTCGCCTAACCGAGATAGGTTCTAGCTACCACACACACACACACACTCTGAATTGGATTAAGTGGTATGGAAAATGGATGGATGGATGGATTCTGAATACAAAATAAAAAATGTCCAGTAGTTGAAATACAGCTGGATAACCAGAGGTTGTTGCCTTGTTTTTTTTTGTTACTGTGCAGCACTAATCATAATTTTTTGCATGATCTCACAGCAAAGACTAACTTAAATAGAGTCAGCAGTACCCAACACCAGCTCGTACCATTACAGCATTACTAGGAAAGCTGCTGTTATCTGTGACTGCACAACTTTAGTGTTTATCCTGTCCACTTTGCTTGTTGACTATATAACCAGTTATATACCAAACTATAAACCAATTTGTGTTCCCTTATTGGTATTACAGCCAGTAAAGACCTCTGAGGTGTATTCCCAGAATATCTTTGCTTAAATGATCTGTACTGATTGTTTCAGCATTGATAAAGTTGAGTTGCTTTAACTTTAAAGCATTACTTTGAATATTTTTCATGAACAAATTAGAGCCCAGAGATATTTGGTGAAGTAATGGAAAATCATTCTTACTCAAAAATGCAATGATCAATAAATCCATTTTGCAACTCTTTTGAATTAAAACTATAATGGAATATATTGACAAATCATTGAAAGTAATATATTTTCTAAGTATAGCTGTTATGAAGCAGAAAATGTACACTTCATTAAAGCTTTTATGTAAATGAGGCTCTAAAGAGCAGCATTTTCTGCAGCTTTATTAATTAAAAAATGTCTTAAATCCTTATGAAAAAAGCCTCCAGTGACTAAATGAAAGATTGCATGTACTATTGCCAACATTTGCCAGTTTTAGGAATATAATAGTTCATTTTTTTACAGTTGCCTCACACACCGTGTCATACTCAGGCCTTGATACATCGGGCAAGCTGATTAAAACTGTTGAATTATTCAACAGGAGTCAGTGTCTGCTCTAAAGCTGCCTGTGGCTCCACTTGTTAATTGATTAATTGAAATGCAGAACAGTGTACTGTGCTAACTAATACCCTGAAGGTAAGGACATGGCAGGCGCGTTCCTCTTATGGTTTAATTAGCATAGCTCTGACACATACTTAATAGCACAAGATGAGAGAATCTGATCAGACTTTAGACCAGCATATGGCATCCATTGTGCCACCTCAGGTACAATCATACTAAAGCACACCTCAGTCAGTCACTTGTAGCATTTTACTCAGATTAAAACATACAAACCCAGAGTATAGGATATACTTTACATATTTTAGTGGAGTAGTGCAATCTTGAGATTGATCACGGTGTCCCTAAGAGCTATGCGCCAAAAGCCACAAGCTTGTAAATGTAAAGAAGATGTATATACAATCTGTAGGTGCAGTGGCTGAATGGCCGCCCCATATTTACGGGCGACAGGTCCATAATGCAGCCGGCCCAGGTTTAAACCCTGGGTTTTATGCCACAGGTCATCCCATTTCCACAACAGCCCAAAAAGATATATATATATTTATGTAAAAAACCTTTTTAAAAAATAACTATGTAATGTGTGAACTTGTGCAGGAAAAATCCAAATGTGTATGTCAAATATCTGTAAAATAGCTATATATAAATATAAATAAATATAAATATAATTAAATAAATATTACAAACACGTAAATTGAATTTAGAGTTATGAGGGAATAACATGTAAGACTGTGGAAGGAAACATCTGATAAACTCTTATTAAAATAAATAATTGGACTCTTTTTGCCTACAAATGCAGGTCTTTGTCCCTTTCCAAACACAGGAAGCAGACTACTGTATTGCGCTCAGCATCATGGATGAACACAACCCAAACATAAGCGAGTGTGGGAGACGTTAGGCGGCTCTAAACGAGATAAATGGCTCGCAGTCATATGTGGAAAAATTTGGGAAATCTTTGATAGAAATATCATCAACTCAAGATCACAAGTCTCTGATGCACCTCCATGTTTACTGATTATGTAATAGAAACTGAAGTTGTTCTAAATTAATCAATAGTTTTCCCTGATTTAGTACAATCTCTGGCAGAGAGTGTAATACATTATTTAAAAGGTTCGATTCATTTGAGAAGTGCAGCGTTGACACAACCGCGGTCTGAAACGATGTTGCCCCTCCCTCAAATGAACAGAGTCCCCAGTCAGACTGAGTCTAGCAGAGTACCCTGATGCATCCTGAATGCACTGTTACACTAATCAATAACTAGAAATCACTGAGCAGAGAACTCCAACAAGCAGCTTATTTCCATCTATATTGTTATTTCCAGCCTGTTTTAATCCTACATTAATTTTACATGTCCATACTATCAGATTCTTAGATATATTGATAATGAATCCACAGTGGCTCAGTTATATTGTTTATATTTCTTCTCTTTCAGTGATAAAAATTTCAAAGATCACTTTTTTTTATCCACCTATCAAAACACTGTCATCTCAGTTTTTCAGCCTGGCCTGTGAAACAATGCTATTCTTTTCTACTTCTATATGGATTATAGTTTCCCAGGCACAGTACTGTTTCATCTGCAAAACCTTAAACTGAATCGCTGTTGTCAAACTGATTCCAAAATACAAGGCAGCTGGCACATGAAAAACATCTGCTGAACACAAGTAGCTGCCAAACTGGGAATGTTGTGCAACTGTTTAAATCTGTCTAAAATGTAGATAGAACTGTTAAGCTGCTCTTCTAGCTGCAAACTTTATGATTTTCTTCTTAAAATGACTTTTTCACTTTAATCTTGTCCAACCTGCCAAAATCAAAAAAGTTGTCTAGAGCTTGCAGATCAAAACAATATGTCTCACTTGATTCCCTCCTTAAAATAACTGACTACTCCTGCAAGGCAAAGTGTCATGAGCGCTTTTCCACTTTGATGTCAAAGGATTTGCTAACATAAGAGGGTCTGTAAGCACACAGGGGAAAGCCCACACAAACGGTGTCCCAATGCATACACCTCTTGCGTTAGGCTAATATACCACCGGCTTTGAAAGCAGAGAACAATCAACCTCCTCGCTGAGGTGTGTCACACAGAACAGCGGTGAGGGTGGCTGTGTGGGAGACCAAAATGATCAAATCAGCAGAAAGGAAACATTGGAAATCTCTTCATCTTCAAGCTGCCAGGTCTAACTTGCTTACATGCTGACAGAGAGTTGCAAGAAGTTAGCGAGAAACATGACTTTCAAAAAGGTTCAGTTCAAATGCTGCTGAAACCACAAACATTCACTAGGAATCATAATGGCAGAATTATGCAGATTAAGAGGGAATGCTGCAGGCAACATCACTCGCACTAATGGCTCCAGCGGGAGATGGGTACAGTAAAATATCTTCTAATCTGCCAGCTGCAGTAAGTAAATGATTTGAATATATTTGGATCCTAACTGAAAACGTCAACACATTTTCATAAAAAAAAAAAGTAATAAAAAAAAACATTTATCAGTTTAGTCATGTGCAGATATTTACTTTATTCAGCCATCTCTGTCAAATTATTTTATAGAACATTAAACTGAATGGAGCGCCAGGGACTTATGAAATGCACCGTACCCACAGACGACATTTACTATAAATTGGACTGATGCTGATTTTGTAGCTCAAGTAGCTTGAGATGATTTTATTGTAAATATTTACTGCACAAATAAAAGTGAATTCCGTCTAATTGAACGGTGAATAGCTTACTCAATTTCTAGGCTAAAAAAGCCAAATAGTGGACACATTACAAATTAACTGTTGCACTGTGGTTGTTGTCTGCAACTGGACATATATTGAAGCTCTGGTTCTGCTGTACGTAGTTATCTCATCGAAACGTAACATTTTTCCATGTATGAGCAACCAAATAGATAGTGAAAGGGAGGGTTTTATGCTAAGTGCAATCTCTCATTGGCTAGTCCCAAAGCCTGCCGATGTCATTGGCTCATATTGATCACGTGATATGTTCTGCTTACTTCCTGTTTGGCTTTTTGCAGGAATTTGGAAGCAATTGCAAACAAAGAACTGTGAAATAAACACTTAAAATGTGTATTCTTACATTTTCTTTTTATAGTTTGAAAGATGACATGTTAAAGAACAAAAAAAATCATTAAAATTCACTAAAAGATGAAAAAACTGAGTTTTTGCATGCAGTTTTTCCCCTTAAGCTTTGCAGGAAGGTGGGTTGCAATGTTGTTTTTTCCTTTTTCTTCTATTTGTGGATGAGTGTGTGAGACATAGCAGCTGCACAGTCGTTTTAAGTCTGTTTTACTTTAAAGCTGTCCTCCCTCAGGAGCTGTTAGAGGACAAATGCTTTTTAAAAGGAAAGTTCTCTGCAAAAGTTCTTCATCTTACACAGCTTCTGAATCACTCAGCTTTCCCGGGGCTTGATGCTCAGTGAGTTTATTTGATCAAGAAAAAAGGACTTTTTGTCCTATAAGAAAGTTAATAGGAAAACCGATGCTGAACTCTTGGCCTGGGTCTTCACAGGAGAGTGAAACTGGATGGTATCTGGGGAGGCTGCAGTCTCCATTTACACAGTTGCTCAGAAAGGCTGAAGGCAATACATCCTGTCAAAACTTGTTTGTTTGATCATCAAAAGTGTTGAAAATAGAGCCTTTAGTGTGATAAATCATAGTCTCCACACCTAAGATGTTCAAGTTCCACCTCAGAAAGATATCAGATGGTGGTGTTAAAGAACACCGTGGGTGGGGTTGCTTTAGATAAGTACTGCACATTTGTTCTCTGCCTGCTCTTAATCGCTTTATGAAGCTTGAAGTTTTTTATCTTTCTGTTTTTCCTTTTCCATTTCTCTCAAGTATTTCTTTCTTTGTGCAACAGGATCAAATTCATAACACCGCTGTGACATGAACAAGGAAGGCTGCTAACTTCTTATTGCTAAACTTTGCTCCCTGAAGACTGCTTCAGATGTCCTGATTTCTGCTCCTATACACCCTTTTATCTCTTATAACTGGCAAAATATCTATAGGTGTTTCCTGTTTTTACAAAAGTTGAGTTTACAGGGTCAGGAAAAGAATACAGTTTGCATGTTAATTAATGACATTATGAATATACACTGTGTGGTAAAAAAAAAAAAGCTACAAAAAATGGTCATACACACAAATATTTCAATGGTCAGCTGATCTCATTCTTTAAGCACATACTGTTGCTGAACTGACACCTGACCAAATGCAGCAACCCAAGATCATACTGTACTGAATGACCAGGTTATTCCATCAATTCATTTTTCTTCCATGATGGCAATGGCATGTTCCAAGATGACAATGCCCGAATTCATCAGGCTTATAATGTGAAAGACTGGTTCAGGGAGACATCATTTTCACACAGATGTCCGAGCAGGAGGTGGCAAACTACAACTAAAACATTTTGAATATCAAAGCATTTTGATATTATTATTATTATTATTATTTTAGATCTCAATGAAGATTAAGGCAAAAGACAACAAAATCAGACCTAAAAGGCAGTAAGTTCAAGTATATTACCCAAGTGCCTGAAAATTAATAAAGTATAAACAATGCTAAATAAAGATGCTCTTTCCTTTAGAATAGCATAAGAATAGCTTCAGCCCGAAGAGATGATGGGAAGAGAACTTCAATTGGATTATATTATTAGATATAGTGTAAAAAGCTATAGGAACATGGTAAACCAGCACATGATACTCATGAGTAACAGAATTGTAGCTTTTAAACATCTTTAGTGTCAGTATTTTTGGACAGACAATAAGATTACTGACTGTAATGCTGCCTCGCAAAAAAAACCTGCAAAGAGCAAGACTCTGCAAAACTGATCCCTGAAAACACACATACACACACTCCTGGAAACTAGCAGGGAAATTATTGAGGCAGTTGCAAATGTCACTGAAAAAACAGCCAGAGAGAAACTGTTAAAATCTGACCAAAAGTATCCTCTCATCCCTCTAATGTCGTTTTCATTTCCCTATTCCTTTCATATCCATTATATACGCTTCTGCTCCCCCACCTAATATCATTTTCTTTTCTTCATTACTGTCCTTCATATCAGTTGTTCCACTTGCCATCCCCCTCTTCTGGCTCATCCTTCTTCATCTCATGGAGTCCCGTCACCTCAAAGGTATGAGTCTGGGCTTCCAGAGAGGTGGCGGTCCATGCACAGACCGCAGAGGCACTGAGGGATAAAATAGGAAAAGATGAAAATGCCACTGGGAAGGCAAGAAAAACAGAAATACTTCTGGCAGGTCGTGTGCAGATTCTGGCCCTTAAAATTCCCTTTTTTTTGTACATACAGTGAATATAAAAAGTGTACACACTCCGGTTAAAATACCCTGAATTTCTGATGTTAAAAAGTGAAGCCACAAAAAATCTTTTCAAAACTTTTCCCATCAAATCATAAGGTGTCTTGATTTGTAAATATTTGCCCACCCATTCCTGTAAATGGCAGAAGCGAGGGCATCTCTAGTGTGCAGCCCTATGAATGTCACCCCACTGGGTTTTTTTTTCTGAGACTTTGGTCTGGGCTCCAGAAATGCGTCTCTCTTTTGTTGATTTGTACGTGTGCTTTGAGTCATCTTGTTCAAAAGAATAAACCAGATGCCGGAAAGTTTGGACCAAAAGTAACATTCTCCACAAAATGTTCATTTTTCCCCAAACCATGATACCACCACCACTGTGCTTAACCATGAATTTGGTTTTCTTTTAATGAAAAACCATTGTGTGTGTGTGTGTTAAGTACACTTTTTAGATTTTTTTCACATTCTTTTGGCAGAATTAATGTTTTTCTGTCACAAAAAAGTTCAGTCTTGCAACCCCACTCCATAATCCAGACATGTAAATACTTTTAGTATTTTAGATTTCTAAAATTTTAGAGATTTTAGTCATATGTGATACACTACCAGTACTTTCCAGTAAATCCTCCAGCCCCTTTAGTGTTGCACACTTACATAACCAACTTATTACCTTGTTTTTATTATTCTTTTTAGAAAATTTAGTTTGTTTTTCATTTCAGTTGTAGAGGTTATAGATCACATTAAAGATTGCCAAACTTTTTTTAACATGGGTGGTTTTGTATCCACTGCTCCTACGTTCCTTCCCTGCCTCTTCATCCCTTCTCCTCCTCCTCACCCCACTCTTAATCAGTGCTGTCTTGATGTGTTGGAGTTTGGCCTTTGCCTTCTGTCTTTAATGGCCACTGACTCGGCTCTGTCGTCTCCTCTAATGCAAACTGAATGGCCCTGTTTCGACTCATCTGCAGTCGCTGCAGAACCTCAGAGCAGCAGGCTGCAGAGCTGTGGTCACGCTGACCTCATAAAAAATACACAACAGTGACAGCATTTAGCTGTAACCAGCATCTATTTTTGTAATGAGGGCACATTAGAGCCCCTTACTGTGAAATGTGAAGTTACTTGGATGCACTTATGCTGGTGTATTCAAATAGTGCACAGGTCATTGGTAGTGTATTAAAGGCCAACTTTCAGACTTTCAAGGTGAAACTTGTTATTCTTCTGCATGGAAGACATGAAAATGTGGCATTAAAATTCCCAAAGCGCATGGTCTCTCAGGACACCACCTGTTTCTAGTCGTGGCCTGATGTAGAGCCACTATTTTATTATTTTAAGTGGGTTCAGTGGACTATAACGCACTCCATATTCTAACTTGCTGGTTGTGAAAATTTAACAGTAATGATGACAAAGGCCAAATGGAAAAAAAAGTAAAGTCAGCATCTACATTCACTGTTTAGTCTCTGTGCCCAAAATCTGTTCAGAATAAGATGGGTTTTTTTTCTTGGTCCTAAAGAGCTGAGGCAGACTTGATAATGTTTTAATTACATGGAACATAACATCAATAGTTTTATCAATAACACTGGAAAATGAAAGTAAACACAACCTCAGAAGTTTACCTCACAAAGGTAATTATGGGAATGAGAAGAGAGACATAAGAGAGAGATGTGTATGCTAATGAGCAGCTATTGGTATGAGGGTGTTTTTCACATAAAACAATCTTTTTTTAAACTTTAAGCAGTTTAAATGGTAAAAAGAGAAGATTACGAATTATATATTATTATTAATGAATACATATATAACAGACTGCATTTTACCCCAAGGAAACCATTAGCCTAAGCTAGGCTAATGTTAGCTAACAGTCACGCCTTTCCTGATCCAGACATGTGTCTGTTCTAAGCTATTAAAGGTGAGGAAGATAAAATTATTTGGATGCCAATACTGTAAGCATCGAGGCACACATTACTATCGCTTTGCATTTATTCTGCATTATTACATTTCCGCCTCCAATTTTTACATTTAATGCAGCCTGCAGAGTTGGCTCAAGTCCCACAAAAGGTAAAACGTGCGTCTGGATCAGGAATAATGCGCTTTGACTTTTGCTGTACAAAAGTCTTCTGGTTTTTTACACCAATTGCAAAAAACTGCTTATTTTCCCATCATTGAAATGAATGGAATTTGGCACATCTACCTAACTATCATCTACCGAAATTAGCCCAAAACCCAGCCCACTTTGGAGATCAACAGCTCAGCAATGCTTTCACCTAGAAACACCATTGAATGTTTAAACAGGTCAAAAAAGATTAAACAATGACCATTTTAATGGAGGCCAGAGGGGAAAGAGACAGGAGAGGACGCGTATCAAGCACATTTTTTCTAGTAGCCCTGCTTTTAGTTAGTCTTTTTTTCTTGCTGTGGTTTGTTGATTGTTTTTGTTTGCAGTGAATTTAAACCAGGGTATCTGGAGATTGCTCGGACTCCTTTTTAATTATTTTATCTTTTTAGTTTTTATCCTTTTTAATAAAGTGTAAATATTTTATTCATCCTGGTTTTAGAATGTTGGATGTCAGCCTGCTCCTAACCCTAACTTCCAACCCTTAACCAGGTTGCCCCCTGTTACAATACAATTTAATATGAATGGATTTTATTAGTTATTCTGGATGCTAAACAAGAAAAAAGTTGGGAAAAAAGGAAATAAAAATGCTGCCAATATGCAATCAATGTTCAGAAGTGCACCCCCACCTTATATGTTTCAGGTAATCTCGACCTACCAACAAGGTCCTTGTGGAGCTGAAATTTCTTGCTTACCGGTAAGTTATTTTAGGCAACTGCTTTGGGAATTGACAGGGATGAGGAAAATATTCCCTAAAAGAGCCTGCACACTGGAAAAGGTTCTTGTTGTGTAATATGCAGCTTTTGCTCGCTGGAGAATTTAACCTTAAGAGGCATATGCAGATACCAGGAACAAGCCAGAAATCTTATTTACTTCCACAAGTCCTAAAGATGAGAGTTCATCACAAAGCTATACAATCATGACCATAAATAGTGGAAACAAGTGAGACGCACTGCTCCATGCCACCATGTGCATGCTCAGTATGGGGACTGAACTAAAATGGAGATTTGATGAAATCTGCTTTACTTAACTAGGTGTTTACTTATCATGAAGTAGCTTTTATGAGTTCTGATTAGATCTCTGCAAGTTCTCTGGAATTGATTTTGGATGTAAAGTCTCTGAGATGACCTCATTGTGAAACTGGCACAATATAAAAAAAGCTGATTTGAGTCTGTGTTCTTACAGACAAAACAAATGCCCTGATAACAGACTGCCAAAACACCTATTAAACCCATATTTAGTGATTAGCCCTATATCTGAATGTAAGAATGTGTTACCTATTTCTTAAGTTCATTAACCTTTGAGTGTACAAACATAAATCAGTTTAAAAAACAGTATAAAGAATTTATTTTTGCAAAATATGTTGATGAAGAATGACATTGTTTCTTGTGAAATGTGAACATTTGTTTTGTAAATGCATTCATGATATGGATGTTTTATAGAATATAAATATATAG
>JBAMHV010000008.1:21756978-21776787 GCA_037177535.1 Pseudomugil gertrudae
TTTTATTTTTGTAATTTCTTTATTGTAATTTCTGTTTCAATGTAAAGCGCTTTGAGCTGTCCTGTACATGAAAGGCAATATAATTGGATAATAGAAGCCAGAGTACCTGGAGAGAATCCACATGTACACATGTTGTGAAAATTCTGTGCAAAAACATCATGATCAACATGTAATGTACCATTGCAACTTCATGATGAACTAAACATACACACATACAAACATGTGGCTATTCTGCCTGGGCATCCAGCACTGGAGTCTCTTTACAAAGGTAAATATCAAGTCCTTCACAATTAGTCATGTTGAGTTCACATGACCCACCACTGGGGTCTTCAAGCCAGGTTTCCCCACCACACAGCTAGAACAGGAGAAGCTGCTCATAGGAGCAGCGAAATGTCTTAAGAAATCTCTGAGTCCAGTTGCCTTGCTTCATTTGTCTTCTATTAAAAAGAAAGTCAGGAGATGAATGATCAGTATTCTCAAACTCATGAAAGGGCTTGTCATAATGAGGTGGAGATATTAAAGTAATTAGGTAAATTAACATATATTAAATTTGCATGTGATGATTTAAGGTTCCACTGAGATGCTGCCGTGTTGTTTTGTTCATACTTATGATGAAGCTTGAAACCTGATGGAGTGAGCTGGTGATCAATGCTCTCTGTTTCTGTTTTGTATTCACAGCAGCAGGTGCAGGCTGTTGGAGGCCTGCTGCCTGACCGACTGGCCTGATAGCTCAAACAAAAGAGAGGGAGAGAGAGAGAGAGAAAAGACACTCAAAGTTTCACAAAAGGAAAGACTTCAGACAGTACTCCCGCACTGGCATTTACACTGTAAAAAAACTAAAAGAAAAATTTTACTTTTATGAGTTAAGTCAACTCAGGGATTCTGGTGTTGTGTTGTGACCTAAATTCAGAGGCTTACTCAGTGTAGAATCTGAAATAGATAAATATTCAGGTCTACTCATATGTTTGAATGTTAAGTTTTATTTAATTCAATAAATCAAAACCATCAATTTTCTACTTTTCCAAAAAACTTCTTTATTATTCATCAGGATGGTGTCCAGAGCTTGTTTGACCTCCAAACTATCTTTCTACTCACTTGCCTCAAGTAATAAACGTCATGCAGTCCTGATAGACTCCCATGTTAAAATACCAACTTCACAGCAGAAATAAACATGTTGCAGCCAAGAAACATTTTAAGGTTTAAAAGGTCAAGTTTATAACTTGGACGGGTAATTTTTATTTTCATAACTCATCCATTTAAATGTTGTTTAATCTTGAAATTCAGCAATGATTAGGGATGTGTACTTTTCATGCAAGGTATCCAATATCACCTGGCAAGAAGACAAAGTGTAGCACAAACACAGTTTTAGCCAGGGGCGGACTGGCCATCTGTGAGTCTGGAGAATCACAGAACGGCCGGTGCCTCAGGATGGCTGGTGACCGGCCTGTCCGTCTTAGTGACCTGATGGTCAGAACAGCAGCAGCTACACAGTTTCACACTTCAGCTCACATGTAGATGGCTTTGATGTGATTTACAGTGTTTTATTTTTATTTCATTTTTTGTATTTATTATTTTTATAAAGCACTCCTTTATTTTAAACAAAAACTGGCTTAATACATTAGCAATATAAGATCATTATGCCATACCAAACTGAGCATGATAGATACGCAAAAACAATGGTCTTTAATATTATAAACAATAAAGAGACAAAACCTGTGTAAACAAAAAGTAAAATAAATAAAATGAACAAGAAACAAAGAGGTCTAATTTGGCCCAAGTGAACAGGCAATTGTAAATGTCCAAAACTTACATATATGCACATATACATAGATGTAAACTTACATTTTCTATTCTATTCTACAGGCATTTAGCAGATGTTTTTATCCATAGCGACGTATATCAGAGAATAAAACAACACAAACATTTACATATTTTTAAAAATATGATAACTTATTCATAAGTGCAACAAACCGTGGCTTCATATTTAAAAAGCTGCATTTGTGTATAAAATGTTTAGCTAACAATATTAAAGAGTTTTAAAGTAGTTCAGTTTTTTGTTATCTAATACAAGTCCAAAATTAATTAATTCAACATTTAAATTTTAACATATTTTAAAATGAACCCCAAAATAATTTTACAAACTGCCTTGTCGTTTTGTCTTGTTAAAAAAAAAAACAGGTGCATCAAGGTTTCCATCTAAGTTTCACAGAAGGAACAATTGGTTAGTTTTAATTTAATTAGTTTTATTTTTATTAAATCTTTGTTTTAAAAACCATTCAATCAAATTAAGGTTTTCTATGATTTTTGGATCTTTGATAATAACTCCTAAATATTTTTGAGCTTTCACTGTAATACCACATAAATCTGTTATTGGGTGGTCATGAATTGCAAGCAGCTCACTTATAATTTACATGTAATTTGCAAAATAGGCGTACTTTCTGAGGGCATCAAAGTCAGATATAGCCAGTTTGATACATGGTCCTCAAATTGTGGCTCACAGAGATCACATAAGGAAAAGTTGGAGTTGGAAAGTTGGAGATTGGTAGATCTCAAGGACGGAACCTGCGGCATCTTTGTTTTAGAAAGTACCTTATGTGAGTTTTTCTGAACAGTGTGTACTGCTGGAAGCTTTTAAGAAGCTTCAGTGAAGCCTGGAGTGAGGTCAGAGTCCATCAGTGTCTCATGACCTACTTACAAGGTGCACTGGTATAAATTACAACAAAAACACCAACCCTGTTCACCTTCATTTGCAGCAGTGATTGGGAATAAATGGGCTTAGATTGGACAATAGTGTGTGTGTGTGTGCTTTGACCAAAACCTAGATGGATGTTACTGGAAGTAATTAAAAGCTGAATGTAAGATCTGGAAATTAACTTTTTCCATGGGTGTCTGACTCCTAAAACACAACCCAATGTGAGACATTCAGTGAGACGTTCAGACACACAAGGTAAAGATCTGTCCTTCTACAAAGATGTCCATCCTACCTCTGTTATCTCCTCTGCCTTCAAATGATGCTGCTCTGCTGGACTTCTTCTAAAGTAACTTTTCAAACTTGCATTTTATGTTGTCTCAAATCTCATTATTAGTTTTACAGTTTTCACTTAGCTGGAGAAATGAATAAGCTAATAGGATTTTACTTTCATGTTTTATAACTCAACAAGGAAATCTGACTCTAATTGGTAGTTTGGAAATTATAATGTTAGTTGCTGAAAAGTTAAAACATGGAATGGAGCTTATGATGAGTATATATGATGGATGAATTTACTTCAGAATCCCCAGTGGTGTTATTAACCAACCAGCTGTCATTTTTAACAATTTGGACTGGTTCAACCTGGGACTTGGGAGCAGTTGTCACTATAAAATTATATCCTTGACTTACGAGCTCTGCATAGTTCAACTGCAGGTCAGGAGAATGTAAGAATAGGAAGATAAGATTGTAACATAATTTGGGGGGATTTCTGAAGAATATAGTCTTAGCTCTCAGGCTATTTATTGGTATGCTGATATCGTAATACTGTGCTCCAAGAGTTACTGAGTCTTACAGATCTCAAAAGAGGCAGATCATGACACAAGCTGAGGGGTGAGGTGGACTCATGAGTCTCTCCATGCTACTAAAATGATTCACTTGCAAAAGTGTAAATTAATGGAAGAAAATGAGCTGCTGCAGCATATCTCTGTGTTACTTTGACCAAAGCATATCCCAGACATTTCATTAACACCTCAGCAAATCGTGTCAGCTTCTTAATGAAGGGTAGAGTCTGCCTCACCTTTAGGTGGGCAGCCAAGAACTGTGCAAGTCCTTTCAGGTTTCATCGACATCATTAGGAAACTAGTATAATCTACTTTCTTCTGCACTGACATACACAGAAATGCTCTTGCAGCAATGGTGAGGGTTTACTTCCAGTATTTGTCTGAGTTTGTCTATTATCAGAGACATTTTTCTGCTTTGTATTGAATCAAATCAAATCAAACTTAGTTATTTTCCTGCCAAAAGCAGCGACACAAAGTGCTTTCCATCCATCCATCTATCTATTATCTGTATTGCCTATTCCAATTTGGGATTGTGTGTGTGTGCGTGTGTGTGTGGGGTGGGGTTGCTACTTCCCACTATCATTGGGCAAGAGGCAATGTACACCCTGGACAAGTGTTAAAAAACATTGTTTTTCTTATTATAGAGTATTAAGTATAATTCTTATGACAGTGGTTGAAGACTATAACTCTCTCTGTCAGTAAAAAATGTGGGTAAAACCAAATAACGCATGCAAGAAAAGCATACTGGGAAAATAGTTTATTTTTTTATTATGTACCATTTCAGGCATTATGTGGAAATTACTCAAACAGACCCGGCGCTCTGCGGTTCCTAGTTCTTAAAATTGTCCCTAACAGCTGTTTTACACTGGTACTAAATCATCCATTCATCAATACCACTTATTCCAATGTAGGGTTGCGGTTACTTGGAGCCTACCCCAGCTGTCATCATTAGGCGAGACACAAGATACACCATGGACAGGTTGCCAGTCCATCACTAGGCCAACACAGTAAACAAACAACCATTCAATCTCACAGTAACTCCTAGGGACAATTTGCAGTGATCAATCAACCTACCATGCATGTTTTTGGACAGTGGGAGAAAACTGGAGTACCTGGAGAAAACCCATGTTCATACGAGAACATGCTAACTCCACACATAAAGGCCAATGTCCAAGCTGGAGCTCGAACCAGCGACCTCCTTGCTGTGAGGCTGCATTGTTCACCACCTGTCAGGGTTTGTGTTTGAGTTTGGTTTGTTTAGGTTCCGGTTTTATTTTGGTATTTTCTGTTTTTGGTTTCCATATGTTCTTTCTAGCTTTGTTTAATTACTTCCACCTGGTCTTTGTTAGTTCATTCTTTTCACCTGTGTCTCGTTTGGTTAGTATTTATACTTCCTGGGTTTTCAGTTTGATGTGGTTCATTAGTTATAGTTGTAGTGGCAGCTGTAGTTAGTCTGGTTTCTTTGTCTCACTTGTTTTGTTAGAATAAATATCCTCATCTGCATCCTTTTGGCTCTCCCTCCTGCCTGACTTGGGTTCACACATCTCCATGCTTGCTCATCCCCAGGAAATATAACAGCCCTGTGCAGCCCAGTACTAAAACCATCATAAATAGAATCTGTTCCTTTTTGTATTCTTTTTTAATAGTATTATTCATGCTAATAACGTTTATCTTCCAAGATATTTGAAAATTGTTTATTAAATCATCTGTGCGCATATATAAAAATAAAAAACTTTATTAATCCCAGAAGAAAATTCAGCAATTCACATGATCATCAGATCTTGTGAGAACATAAACGATACATTACTAGCTTTAATGAAGTAGTAGTAGACTAATATAGTTTGAGAACAGACATAAGAAAATAGCATAAGAAGAAAGAAACGTGCCAGATTTTTATGTTGCCTAAATCAACCTCAGTAGTTTACATAATTCTACCAATGTGATGAGATTTGGCCAGAGAGTAACCATAACAACCACATCCCCCCTCATCCTCCATCATCTGCAGCTGGATTAAGCTCAGTCTGACTCATCCTTACTAAGTGTAGTAAGTTACAACTACACATTAACTGACAGTGTTTCAGCATGTTAGACGTTTTCATGCTGTTTTACTGATAAATTATACCAAATTAAACAGGATCGGTTTTGTTGAGCTCTTGCAGCCTTTCTCTGAAATAAGTACCTGTACAGGTTACTTACTCAGTTCTTGTGACTGGATGGATAAGTTTGGGTGTGAGAGGATGATGAAAACATCTATGTGTATCTTTTGTAGTATCACTCATCTCTGCCTCAGACTATCTGTCATTTAATCATAAAGTCTGATTAATGGTGTGAATACTAGACTGACTTTGCTATTGATTGATGAAATCAGCTGGATCAAACCTTCAGATAAGTTCTTTTTCTCTCAAATAGTAGAGAAACATACTTTAACTGCATTCTATACGTCATCTGCCTCAATATGGGTCAAATATTGAATTATGTATGAAGAATTTGGCCTCTTATGAATTTGAGCTTCACTTGATAAAAAGGGCAGCTGGCCACTGTGATCCACTGCCTGACCTGCTACTTTGTCCTATAAGTATCTTGTATTTTATGCCCAAATATACACTTTCAAGACAGGAAGTGTGGATGTCCGGACACTTGAACCTGTGGAGATGATGATGTGTTGACAAATTTAGAACCAAATTGTAGTCATTGCACTGTTGAGGATGCAGTCTCAGTTGTTGCATATCTGGTTGTGATCTGTTACAACTACAACAGACACATTTACAATAAAGTTTGTTAGTATGTTTTTTAATCTTTGAATCAATTATGATAATGAGTTTATTCACTAAACCATGCAGATATACCAAACAGATTCAAAATGTGAATAAACATATTGAACATGCTTAAAAATGTCCTACTCTCCAGCTGTTAGACACTGATGGCATGATTCTACTGTTTTACCTCTCCATCTGCATCAATTTTAGAAGATAAAAACCTATAAGCATCGAATACTATTGCATCTTAACAAAGGGAAGCTTCGTTTTAGCTAAAGAATGTTCACAGAGTGCTACTTTTAATAAGCCATAAAAGCTTAATGCTGTTTGTGTGGCTGTAGAGAGACATCTGATAAAACCTCAACCAATGTCATGTTTGAAAGGTAAGAAAGACACACACCTAGCAAAGCTCTATAACCTGCTCCTTATCTCTGATTGGGGTCAACGCTGTGCCAATAGCTTTCACAACATAAGTGACCTAAATGCATTTGGTCAAGTTGCATTTTTGGCAATAGTAAGGGAAAGTATTGAGTCGTAGGAAGAACTATTTTCTGTTCCTACTGAAAAAGTAGCAGCCACTGGAGACCTGTAAATGCACATGACACCACCTGAGATGCAGCAGGACCAAAAAGATGCTAACTACATGCTGTCAAACATTCAAAGAGTTTTCACAGGCAGCAGAATGACATTTCAAACCTCCCAGGGAGAAAATGGAAAGCAGGGAGCAGTCAGCCTCCCTAAAAAAGGCACATAATGACAAACTGTATATCTGTTTAAGGTAGGGTAAGTGCAGGCTACATATGGGGCACTTAGATATGATTTATGCCATGACAACCAAGTGACACACGTGGCTCAAAACACTATAGAGAATCCATCTGCATTATCTATGATCTGCAGGCAGACACAATGCAGCCTGGTTTAGGTGATAATATTGCATGAATTAGGTCACTTTTTTTTCCATCCAATAAGCATGAAGAAAGCTGGAGTTTATATATGTATATATATAATATATGACTTTTCAAGGAGAGTTTTTTTTTTTAGTAGGAGGATTCTTCTAAGCCTGAAAAATGTGTTTTTTGAAGATACCAGAATATGTTAGGACATTTTTCACATGTAATAAACAACTTTTGTGACAGTTTTGCTACTTATAATTAAGGTTAGGCTTATGCAATTATCTGACACATGTGGAAAAATCCTAAAATGTTTAGTAAAGTTTTACTAACAACTCTGAGACTAAAAAGGCTGGAACGTATCTTCAACAGCCTTGGTACATTTTGATTAAAAAACAGATTATGATTTACTCAAATTGAGAATTCATGCTGACAATGTGTTTAACTGTTGATCTTCTTGCATAACCGTTATTAAAAATGTGCTTAAGATTTACAGATTTAGATATTAAGTCACCTTCTTTGTTTGATCTAAGTGTGTGACTGAATCTCGTAATGAAGCAAAAAGCAATGGAGAAAGTGTTCAGCATAAACAGACAGAATGGACGGATGTGTTTTGATATGTACAGCATGAATGTTTGGGGCCGCTCACATGGGATGCAGCAGCGCACGTTTATCCATGCAGAAGATTTTGTTAAGGGTAACAGCACACAACCACACAGGATGTATGCATTGTTTAACATACATGATCAGCATGCATGCTGATGCGACCAGGTCAGTCCAGCTGGTCTGATCTT
The DNA here is from genome assembly GCA_037177535.1 of Pseudomugil gertrudae. Classification (NCBI taxonomy): domain Eukaryota; kingdom Metazoa; phylum Chordata; class Actinopteri; order Atheriniformes; family Pseudomugilidae; genus Pseudomugil; species Pseudomugil gertrudae. The sequence continues at coordinate 21,764,950 of JBAMHV010000008.1, forward strand.
GTTGGATTCTTCTGGAGGGAATTCCACGTACGGTTCCTTTTTTTTAGTTTTGAAGCAAAGCTGATGTGACTGGCAGCAGCTTCCTGGAGGCTTCACTTTACACTTCTCTTCTTTAACCTGCTTACTCCTTCCAACACAACAGATATTCCTAAGTGCACACTGTAATGAAAATGATGATGGATTCTTATAAAGTAAACATTTCAAATAAAAGCAATTATGCATAAATACAGAGAAAGAACAAATTCATCATTAAGAATAATAATAATAAATAAACAGATGAGCGTCATGTCACAATAACTTGTGTCCTTTTGCAAATCGAGCCACCATATACAACCGTTAACGTTACTCTGTCCTATCATCTCGTGTTTAGATAACTTTGATTTTTATTTTTTTAAGAATAAAATCTATTTCACATAAAGATTAGCTGCCATGTAAGCCACCAATATTTTCTAGCTGCATGAGGTTCACAAGCTGCTCATTGGATGACGTCCGCTAAATCTATTCAGAACTTTTTGAGGCTTTTTTTTATTTATATACAGTACCAGTCAAAAGTTTGGACACACTTTCCCATTGAATTTATTGGAACACTGTGTTTAAACTTTTGACTGGTAGTGTATAAACCTATAAAAAAAATTTAATGTGACATATTTAACCCCCCCTTTTACACAAGCTGACTCTTTCTTTAGTCACAAAACCATTGGGGTTATAATGTTAAGACTATGATTATACAGCTCTTTTTATTACAAGGATGAAGCAACTGGACTTCTTGTTTGTGTCTAAATTCTGTTCCACAGGTTTGAGATTCAGGTTCTGTAAGATTTTTTGTTTGTGTTTGTTTGTTTGTTTTGGTTTGACATTTTACTCCCCATGATGAACGAATCATTGTTTTATTCTCAGACACTTGCATTTATTGTTCATTTGATCATAAACAAACAGATCTGATCGCTCTTAATTTATTTAGGAAAGGATCATTTCACAGCAACTAATACAGAATTTCTGCAGGTGGTGAATAAATCTCACATGGTTTGCACATTCTTCAGGGTTTTAATTAATTTTAACAGTTTGACCTGCTCTGTTTATAGGACACTTTTAACTCAAATTTGTGTTTAAAACAGCAGTGGGAAGGCAATGTTAAATTGGTAATTATAGTATTTAATGACTGACTAAGCTGATTTCATGTTGGATGAAATATAAACTATTTTTTCTAAGGTTAATTATACCACTGCCTGCTGGTAAGCGTTTGCTGCAAATATCAAAGCAAAAAAAGCAAAATATTTTTTAATTAATGATAAATGCAGCTCTGCTTCAACTTGAAAGCAATACCACAGGAGCTTCTGACCTAAACACTCATTTTGATGCCACAACAGTATTCATTATGTCCTGGGACTGAGAAATTTCCCACCTCACACACACCTTGCATCAAAGCCTGGACATCAACACACTGGCTCGTTTGCATGCACCATGGCTGATTCAGGCAAGAGACCTGAGAGGATGTTATTAGAGAAAGTGAAGAATAGAAATAAAATAACATCAGGCTTTTACTTGTTGGAGAGCGCTCAGAGAAGATACTGGCTACAAGACATTATATATATATATATATATATATATGAGATTAGGCTTTCTTAGAGAGTGCCAAGTTCAGCAGTGTTACAGCTGCCAACAATTTCATCTACCTGATTTCCCTCATTCAGCATTGAAACCACTGTCACCTGGCTGGGATTGGCTCCACCTCACCACGCCTTCATCTGCCCTCATGTTTGCTGTTGTCCTGACCAATGGCTGCACAACGCATCAACTCTACAGTATAAAAGGAGCTGCAGCACTTCATTCAGTGGCAACTGTTTTGTGGAGACAGTTGGCCCACTTTGTTTCTGGTCTTGACCTTGTTTGGAGAATTTTGATGCCTGTTAAGGCTTGTGAACCTCTTGAGATTTGTGTGGAGGTTGGGCTTAGGTTTAGTGTTTCTGTTGTATTAGTTAAGGGTGCTGCTTTCTGTGGTTTGAATTTTATTTTGGTTTGTTTGTTTGTTTTTGTTTTTTTTGCTTTAATCAGCACCACCTTGTTTTTTTGTTGTCAATTGTCTTTTAAGACAATTAAAAACCCCTTTACCTCCATCTTCCATCTGGCACATTCTTATTTTATGTTTTGTCCTTTCCCCCTGCGAGCTGGTTTGTAACAAGCAGTGTCACTTTAATTACTGACTTGTACTCTTACTCTTATTAATAATGTCAGATTATTGTTTTCTTTGTGTATGGTGTGAAAGGATTATCTAATTCTCATATTGCATCATGCTAATAAGGTAAAAGCACATCTGTTGCATAAGGTCTGAAGGAAAAATATGTGCAGTTATTCTTAAACCAGAAATAAAAAATAATGTAGACAACTTTAAAATAACACTGTGAAGATGAGTCTGGCAAATGAAGTCTCTTTATCCCCATTTATGATCCCCATTATTAAAGAAACGGACACATTTATAAGGACAGAGGTTCCAACAAAGTTTTATTGTGTTGCATTAATGACCGATGTGCAACAGTTTCAGGAAAACATTAATTTACTTTGGGTGAAAATATTTAATCTACCAGCAACATTTTGCACTTTAGTACCAGAAAGGTTGCCTTTCAGGAGTAGCATTATTTATAACAAAGGAATATTGACATTTCTTTGTGAAAAGAGCAGTCAGTTAATTGTAATTTAATAAATATGCATCTGACCTTATTTAAAAATCAAACAGGATTTAGTTGCAATACAAATACTGTAGTGCAAACCTTTGATGTAGATACCCCGTGTACCTTGCTACCACATGAGCTTCCCTAATTTTAACCATTAATGACCTTGTTTGAGAAAAAAGAAAGAAACGGGTTTTTCATTAATCTGAAAATAGCATTTCATTTCACCGTCCTTCATTAAATATGTTGTTGAGAGGAAGCTCATCAGAGAACAAGTCATCTATTATAGGAGAGTCCTAGCTCAACTTTGGTGAGGAAATCAATCAGATTATAATTACCACCCTGAATAGCGGTTGTATTCGTCTGTCTCCATATCTCCAACCTGCAGTCCAGAGAACGCAGTCAGTGATGCTATCTTGCTGGAAACCTTTAGTATGGATTACTTGCAGTAATTCTTTCTTTCTTTCTTTGTAAACTGATGTTATTGGATGATTGCTTTGCTTACTCGAATCACTTCTGCCAATGCACGGTGCTTGCTGACTATCAGTGCAGCTCTGGTTCAAAGAAGAACCATGTTATTGAAACGGTTTGCTAGAATATGGGCTGGTTACTGCTGAGGTGCTGGAAGACAGGAGGACAGAAAGGGGAGGATGGCTGCACAGCCAAACACAGCGATTCACATACGCACTAGATGATTACAAAGATAATATTGTCTTCAGACAGACGAGCAGACACAAGAAACACTGTCTACAGGAAAAAGTCAACCAACTTGTGTCTTTAATATTGTAAAACCTTATGTCACTGGGAGGAAGCATACAGACAGAGGCAGGTACAAACCAGCAGAATCACATCAATCTATGTTCCCTTATTTTATTTCTCTCTCTCTCTCTATTTACTGCCTTACCATTTATACTATCATCACAACTTCATTTTTAAAACTGGCTTTGTTAAATTTGAGCATTGCACAGATGAGTCTTGCTTTGCAATGTAATGAATATTTAGATTTAAATACACAATATGACTAATATTTAAAGCAACAACTAGTTTTGAGGTTACATAAAGATGACTGTTAAACATTTTCCCTTATTAGGTCAAATTATTTACTGTCACACTTTTATTTCCCCTCGGCATCATTAATATCATTTCCAATTGAAGTAATCTACAGTTCCACTTATGCGTGATATCTGTTTGACTGACATAAAAATTTTCTGTCCCATTTATTCATTACAAAGCGTGAAATATACACTTGGAGTGTTTTTATTAAGACAAGATCATTTCTCAAGTCTCTTTTTCCTTATTTATCAGAGCAGGGTCACGGATTGTGAAGTACAATGAGGGAAAATAAAACTCTACAGCAGCATAACCTTTCTTTTGTCAACACATAAAAAACCCACTGAATAAATTCAGACTCTTGTACAGGAAAAGGTTCAAATAAAGCATGACCTCACCTTTATTCTGGCTCATTTAAGCTAGGCAGCTGCAGAAAAGATTATTTTTGCTTACGATCATACCATAATTGCTTGGGTTTATATTGTCCATAAAATGCCCGATAGAAGCAAATGTATAAATAGTATACTTTTGATGGAATATTTAGTTTATCTCATGATTCACTAAGAACCTCTGAAGTAGGAAGATCTCTTTTTTTAGATTAAGAAACAGCAGCGGCTCTTCAGCTTCATGTCATGAATGATTTACAATTACTCTTTATCACAGATCGGCTGGTGAGGCGAGGCAACAGTGTTCAATAGTTCTTTAAAATGTCATGCTGATCCAAAGATTACCTCTCAGTGTGCGGGGTGCTTTAACGTGTCTTAATATGAAAGCAGCTCGTACTGTGCAGTGAGTTTAAACTGTGAAAATACGTGCATGTGTGACTGCACACCAGACAGCACATCAGCATTGACCTTTTTAGATCCTGTTTATTGATTCGATGGCTGAGTTTTACCTCTCTGGATGGGAAAATATGAAACAATAACATTATTTCCATCTATTGGCACAAACTGTATTCTTATGCAAATAAAGATATTTTGAGGTTCTCCCATGTTGGTGTGCATGCTGCAGAGAAAACAGGACATAATTTTACAGGATCTTGTTATGGAAATCAATAGTTAAGACTTTACCAACAGTAGAATTTATTCTAAACTTATTCAAAAGAAGCTATTTTAACAGAAGGTGTATATTTGTTGGTATATTCAGTCACTATAATTTGTATTTAATGATGCTGCATGGTTTAGGTCCAAGCAGGAGCAGCATTGGTCCAGTGAATAAAACTCACCATGTTCAAAAATTGTATAATAACTCATTTCTCTTTACATTTTCCAACATAGTCACACCTTCATCCCTGTTCAGTTGTTTTCAGGATTAACGTGCTTGTGGTTTGTTTTTCTAAAGATGTGTTTCTTGAGCTGATATTTCTTGGTACATGGATGCAGAACATACAAGTATCTCACAGGAATTACCACACAAACCCTGATGCAACTCAGTTGCCCCTGAAAACAAGGCTTTAAAAGGTTAAATCTTTATATTACGACATTCGCATTTAACATTTTGCTACATCCATCGTGATGTTGACTTGGACCAGTCGTGACAGAGCAATGTGAAAATGTCGGCACTGCCCATTTGCTTAAAAATCCCTGCTAGTAGGAAGAGAGGGTTGTTGTGGTTGGAGGCCACCATTTGCCATCCTGAAAACAACTCAGAGTTCCATCTCAGCATTTTCAACTGTTTTTGCTTTTCTCTTTTTACTCTTATTCACAAATCGCTTGGATGAGTGTTTAAAAATCATTGATTATGGCTGCACGGTGTGTGGTTTGGGCTTTGGCTGGGGAGCGGTTCAAACAGTGGCCTTTCTGTGTGGAGTTTAAAAGTTCTCTGTGGGTTCCTCTCCAGAAACTCAGGCTTTGTCCCACTGTCCAAAAACATGCCTGTTATGTTTATTGATCACACGAAATACTCCCTAGGAATGTGTGTGAGTGATTTTTTTGTGTCTTTGTGTTGGACCTGTGGTGGACTGGCAACCTGTTCCTACCTATTGCCTGCCAGCTGCTGGGATAGGCTCCATCCCATCATTACCACACAGAGTTTGCTGAGGCAGCTCATGGCAGCAGAAGATTTATTTAGATCAGAATTAGATCATTAACTGACACACAGACATGGTCCTGGCTCATTTCTATCCAATGAGGAATCATCTCTTTCTGTTATCTCTCCATCCATTTCCATTCATGTTACATTAAGACCTGCTCATTATGATTACATAATCATCCAAATGTCATAAGTCATGCTAAAGTATCAAACTATATCTGGGATACACCTGTTGTTCCACTTCACAGAGGAGCTGCAGAGAGATTACAGACCATCTTACTTAGTTAATGGAGATAGTTAATGGAGATATCTACAATAATGCAGAGAATATATCAATCAATATCTGTCAATGTACTACATTACTACACTGTCTTATATACATTAACTGTCAAATCATGATGATAAGGTTAGGATCATCTAATAACTACATTTATGGCATCTCAGTATGCAGTTCTTTACTTTTTTTTTACATTTACACTTAGTTTAGTAGCATTTGATCAGAGCAGGTTTCTGCGGTTACTTTTGACATTTAGCACCTTGTGTATAAAGTGCATATAATGCAAACGCAGCACAATGTCATACCTATCCTCATTATCATGCTGCTGAACTGCTTCATTTTGTTCCACAACAATGAGAATAAAGTTAATTTCAATCATTTTTTGTTTCTTCCATCATGTCAGACATTGAATCCCATAAAACAACAGACTCAGTGTGTGTTGGATGTGTGTTGCCATCTCACAATGTCTAACACTAAATTGTGCCACTATCACATTAAATACATCTAAACAAATGTACCTGTTTCTTATTTTCAGCTGTGACTGGCTTAAAGATATCACACAATCTTGTTTTTCTCATCATAATTTCTTCTTCTGGGGTAGTGGTAGCTATGTGGTTACAGAGGTGGGATTATACCACTGTGGACCCTTGAGCAAGGTCCTTACCTCTTCACAACTGCTCCCTGGTTACCGAAACATGGCAGCCCACTGCTCACATGCGTGCATGCTGGGCTAAATTTCCCAATTGGGATTAATAAAGTAAAATTATTGTGTTATTCAGCTCACAACAAAGCATACATTCTGGACTAACAGTGAGGTTTTTTTGTTTACACATTGTTTCAGCATCAGAAAATTTTCCATGAGCATCAAGCAGGTTTTTTTCCTGATGTGATTGATCCAAAGTAAGCTGAATCCAAAGTTTCAACATGTTCTGCACCTCTGATTCATGATTAATACAAAGGATAAACGTGTAAGCAGATGAAAGTCTGAATCTAACATCACTGAAAGATTTTTAAGCTGAGGAACAATCCTTACGAATGCTAAATGTGTATGTTGAAACTAAAACGGTCTGTTTTCCATAAGTCAAAAGGTTAATGTTATTGCTCCCGGCTGAAGGGTCAATCTTTTGCTTGGCTACTTATCTCCACATGTCAAACTATCTTTGCGCGAAACATAAAGTTGCAAAACTCCCAGGGTTTATTTCTGCTTCTAGCATAAAGCATAAGCCATGAACTCTATTCCTTTAGAGAGAGCCTTTTGTGAAAATAGCAAAAATTGTACCTGTTTGAAGAGGTGATGCTAAGTTTATATAAATAAAAATGCATCTGCAGCCTCAAAACCCAATGTTTTGTGAACCACACTTTAAATAAAGGAGCTTTACAAAGCAGAAACCAACTGAAGTAAGCCAGAGGACAAGTGTACTTTATAATAGATTAGCATCATCTGCTATTCTAGAAACAAAAAGTGATATTTATAAAGGATTCTCATAGAAGACGCTCACGTAACATGGTGCAAAAGTCTTAAAAACCTCTTTGTTTCTTTTTACATTCTGCTAAAAAGTGCAGAAAGTTCTTAAAATGTGCAAAAAAAAACCTCCAGAAATACATCATGTAAAGCAAAAGCAGTTGTAAAAACAACTCCAACAAACTTATAAATATTATAAAGTAATTTTTTTACAGTCAATAATATGCATATTTGAAATATTAGCATTTTAGTATATAAATGCCACTTATGTGCAGAATGAGCTTATTTTATAACTCTGTACTCACCCAGCTTCAACATACACAAAAAACCCAGATGTTTAGTAAAAACAAAAAAACTGGGTTTGCAGCGGAAATAGTTTTAAACCATGGAAATCTATATTTTTGTGCATTAGATTGATAGTTTCAACTTCTGAACTTTCACTGTTTTACTAGCTGAAGAACTAAGTGGCTATTTTCATGGCTGCAGGGAACTGAGTGTTGTGGAGCATGACATTAACCCTGAGCTTCACTGCTGGGCAGAATGAAAGCCTGTGCGGGTGACTGCCTGTCTGACTGATTTTTCAGGTTTGAATGTAGCAGGGGAGCCCCTGAGGAGGGCTGTGAAGCATGATATTAGACCCTGAGGTTCACAGCAGGAAACTCCAGAGTCCTAACAACCTCTCAACTTCTTCAACCCATCAGCTGTTACTGACGGCTGCTCTCGCCTGGAACAAAATATGACTGGATAAGAGAAGATACTGGGTCCCAGTCAGTGGACTAAAACCTGCCATTAGGATAGGCTGACTGTCTACAAATTATTGAGCAGTTCGGTAACAGAGATGGGTTTGGTCAGGACTAAAATGTGAGCCTGCTAATGGTGCAGTGAACTGGCTACAGATCATTGGACAACCAGACACAACTGAGTCAGACGTGAGAAGGGATTTTGCAATGCTTTTATTCTGACAGTTTTCAGGTCACACAGCACCTGCTTTTACCAACACCAGTGGATCACACAAGGTGATGGACTCTTTTGTCTTTGGCCATAATGCTTCCCTTTCAAGACAAACACCAAGGCCAAAAGATGGTGTTTTTACTTGCCTTTACTGAAAAGCTTGTAAAGATGAGGTTAGTCAACTGTACATATTGTGGTTTCTACATTAAGACCCCAGTATAAAGTTTATTTCTTTATTAAATCTGGATGTGAAGAAACCAGCTGGGGGTAAATAAAGCGTAATGTTTAATTTCCTTCACTCATAAAACTAAAACCACCATTCAGTCCCATAGTCATCAAGTGCTTTTAATATCTCTTCATCATTCATATCAGATCATACACATTGATGCAATATGGACTACTCAGGCCTATAGGTCATTATCTCTATAATACCCTTCATATCCACTGATCTATAAAAAAAAACAGATGGGGGGATCCAACTAATTGATTCTGCCACAACAGTTGGTGGACAAGAAGTCACAGAAGTCCTTTACAAAGGCCGTAATACATCTGAATCCATCACAATGAGCACAGGATCCCCTCAGGATTGTGTCTTAAGCTGTGATGTACCTGTGTTCTGTATTAATCCAGTCAGCTCGTCCACATGCAAACCCATGGGCTCTATTTGCAAGCCAAAATGACTGAGATTAGCAAAATGCGAGACCCTCTAGTGGTCATGAGAGTAATTGTGTATGAATTATTTTAAAAATAATGTATTTTAGCTCTAAACATGATTGTTTTTTTGTTGCATTTCTTTTGTTGTTGTTTTTTTGCTTTGTTTTGTCATTTAAAATGCCCACTTTTAACCATGATATATTTTTTTGCTAATATTCATCCAGTAAGTAACAAAGTTTTGTCCCAATGTGAAGGCAAATAAAACCCTGGCTGTGTCTCAGTCAGCGCACTATGTTTAAGTACATTTACATTGACGTTTACGCACTACTATCTAGTGCACTACGATATTGAGACACAGCCCATGTCCTAAACTGGAGCTTCACCCAGCTGAGACACTTTATACATTTGAATTTTATTTTCCATAATGTTTCTGGTGTTTCTTAAATTAAAAAATACTTTTAATTTGTCACAGTGTTTGCCATTGTTTCCAACAATGAAGATGATCCATTCCTTTGATCACCATAAGTGGCGTTATGTTTGTGTGCCATCCATTCGTATGCAAGCGGTTTCTGATCAGCTGCGTACGATAGAAGAACGATTTTGTCTAAAACCTTGTTGTTGAATGCACTTCACTGCACCTGCATGCACTTGATTTCAGAAGTCATGGCGTATGCCTATAGTTTGATTTCTTGCTTGTGTTGTTCTAATCCTCAGATAAGTTGCTCTGGACAAAAGTGTCTGCTAAATGACTTTAGAATAGAATAGAATAGAATAGAATAGAATAGAATAGAATAGAATAGAATAGAATAGAATAGAATAGACGTATAAAATATATAAAAGATCCCTAAAAGCCCCTGTGTAACTCATACCTTGTTGATCATTGTCTTGTGAAAAGAATGCACTATAACCCAAAACTCTTAACAGGTCTTTGGACTTTGTATTGTTGCGTTTGCTGGAGATTCAAACTGAAGAGTGTAGTAGTCTTTGGTCTTGTGTATTTATTTCCTGAACTTAGCCTGTGAGGCCGTAGCCAATATAAATAAAAACTTCAGCCAGTACAGAACAGCCCATTCCCACTTTTATCCAATCCCAACTGCTCTGACTGACAGGCCACGCGATCTCTGAGACAATCAGTGACACTGAAAAAATATTCCCAACCCAACTGGACAAGAAAAGGGTAAACATGAAAGTCATACTCCCTGTTTCCCAGGCTGTTACAGTATCACAGGCTGGCTGGAGTCATTCCATCACAGTGGACGCTGTACTGGTTTGGAGCGCTATCCCATAAAAAGGAATTTGCTCACATATATATTCAGATAATTATTCATTCCTAATAACCTGCTTCACACTCTGTGGTAATAACATCATTTTCTGCTCTTCACTAACTCTTAGTGCTGCCTCAGGGAAAATTCTCCATTCAGATTACATTTCAGTTTCACTCTATAATTTCCTCCTCACCTTCTCCCTCTGTCTCACCGTGTCTGTACAATTTTACCCCTGTCTCGCTTTCTTACCATCTCTCATCACCGCCCTCCTCTTCTTTCCCTCTTTCCATCTTTTGCTGCCCGTCTGTCATTTTTCTCTGCAGTCTCTTCCTGTCACAGCTGACACTCGTTTCCCCCCCTGCACCAATCTCCCGCTGACAGCAGCAGAGCTGATCTGAGCAAACTATTTCTCCTCCATTGTAAACATCTATTACTGACCACCAACAGACAGACAGTAGATGGGTGGACGTAAGAAGGCACAAGATGTTCTTGCACAGTTGATGTGTTTCAGGTTTCTTCAACAAAACAATTCTTGTGATAGGTTTGACCTCAATTCCACAGCAGGTGAAGACATTTCCAAGCAACAGAGAGTGAGCTTTGGTTGCTCCCGAACAGCAGTGGGGGAAAGAAGAAGGCGTCTGCAGCACACATGCTGGCAGAAAAAGCTGATTGTGGTGTGGTTCGGGGAGTTGCAATAGTGTTGGGAATTATAAAACATGTACAGGGATAAATAATACAAATATCAATTATCTATGTGGAAGGTTGCCCTTCAAGCTCAATCTTTCACCACCACCACCCCCCCATCCCCAAAAGAAGCATCATTCTGATAAACAGAATGGGATGATTGGCAAATTCCACGAACCAGGATTTCATTTAGAATCCAACAAAGCAAAAATATAAAATGTTGAAAATTACCGTTTTTATTTTCCACTGTAAAACTACAGCCTGAAATGGCTTATTTTGTACCGAGAGCGGTTACAATGATTATTATGGTGGCCTTTCTGCAAGTTTCTTTCTAAATCACATGTATTAGAATGGAATATCTGGAGGAAATTGTGCAGCCCTTGGTTGTTCTATAAATAGTTAGAACTGCAGCTACTCCTCACTTTATAATTACTGCTATGATAAACATGGACAGACAAATACGGCTATCAATGGTATCGATACAGAGGCTAGTATCGATGTTAATCAGTGATAATTAAACTGTTTTGCTGTTTGGCTGTGGAGGTGAAAAGCCACAGAATGTGAATGAAAGAGAACCAATTATAGGTTTTCTTTTGGTTTTTCTTTTCAGCTTGTTACATCCCCTGGCCTCTGACCTGGGGTCCGTTCCAGAAAGCGTGCTTAATTTACCGTGAGCTAAACTCCGCCCCAGAGGTTAATCTATCCAGAACCTGCTTGCTCGGAGTATGTCCGTTCCAGAACAGCTGATAACTGTCAGCTTAATTAACCTCCTGCGGGTAACCCAGCGTAAATGAGCAC
>JBAMHV010000008.1:21816248-21827622 GCA_037177535.1 Pseudomugil gertrudae
TATTCCTATAAGGGAAATCTTATTGCTTTGTACATTAAGAACAACGAATCCGCAGCCTTTATAGGGGCGAATGTGGGGCCCCCCCTTTTCCGAATAAATAAGACAAATAAATCCCCCACATGTCGAATAGTGTTAAAGCTGATGTGTAGAAAAGCACTATACAAGTACAAGACCATTCAGTGTGCGCATTAAGAAACTTCACATCAAATCAGTCAATCAAGATTTTTACTGTGGCGCTCAATATGAACTGTAAAGATTATAAAAGAGTACATCAGTGTCCACGGCTGATTAAATACAGCTACGTGGTCCAGTTTACTTGAGCATGCATACTTGCATTAGCATGGATGCTAGTTCATTTTAAAAGAAGGTGCTACAGTGTGGAAATGTGGGGAAATATATCCTATAACCAGTTTGATTTTATGAAGAAAGACAGAAAAATGAGGAGAAAGGAAAATTTTTGACAATTTTGTAAAAGGGAGACACATTTCAGGCTGAGACAGAGCTCAGGTTTAGTGTCAGCAACCAGAATGCTCCCAGTGTGAAGCTAGCCATGCAAATCACTGCGGTCAGACACAAGTATACAAAATAAGCCAGAACTGCTCAGAGGAGAAGCCATTTATCCTTCTAACAAGCTTCTCATACTGCAACTAACTTTTTTTAACATGATGGTGATCCAGACTATTAATATAAAGATGTTTTATTTCTCATTTCTAATGTGACTAATGTGAATACATAGGAACTCGATAATTTTCTTTCTTATTTTACAACCCTCCTGACAAAGTTCTGCTCGTCCTCCACACACCCCATATTTAACCCTTTAAAGCCCAACCGGCATAAAAATGGGGGAAAAGATCATATTTATTTTAAATCTGAAATCTTTATTCAGCTTTTAACAATAAAATTCTTTAATGTATTTTTTGTTTCCACTTATGACTGTGTGCTGACAGGTGAAAATGATTGACAGTGTAATATTCTGTTTCCTGGTATTCATAAAGGGACAACATGTATCATATTGTGTGCAACAACATTTTGAGCAATAAAGTGAGCAATAAAGATAAAGGTTGAGCTCCACCATTATTATTTAGTGTTTTATATGATCTCACACACACTCACACATGGGATTCAGTGTCTGGAACACTTCAACAAATAGTTTGAGGAAGCTTGGATCTGCCTATCTTCCAGTTGACAGATAATTCCTGAGTTACAGCTTCTCCCATACTAAGTAAGAATGAAAACATCTGATGAAACACACCTTCAGTCTATTTAGGAGGAATTATCTGAAATGTAAGTACTATTAAATAGAAGCTACTATTTTGACATTTTTATCTGTCCCAGAAATGTCTTTTTGGACTTTCACATGGTTTACCCCATTTTCTGATGCTAGTTTTTAGTAACATGACCCAACATTTTCCTGCATTCTTATATGATTTCTCATTTGAGACAGCCTTTACAGCTGCCTAATCTGTTGGATAACATTCAGGCTTTTTGTAATTCTGGTTAGGTTTTTTAACCTTCAGGGACATCAATGATGACATCACATCAGGAGCAATCCAAGTGCTCAGTTTGCTGTTGATGAATGAACGAATCAATCTAGTGATGGGACTTTAATAGATTTAAATAAATACATGTCTCTGAATATTGTGTTTATTGTTTCTGCATGATGGGACCAAATTCTGACTGCACATCAACTGAATGTCCTGTGATTAGAGTGACTTAAATGTTATTTTTATGGTTACAAGGTGATTTTTAAGACTTAAGACTTGGTTTTAGGGGTTGCAGCCAGTTTTTAGATGTAGTTTAAGTGTTAAGATGATATGAAGAATCCATATAAAGTACAAATATTAAGACAAACTAAATAAATCTGCTTATTAACCCAGGTACAATGCCTGTGTCCAAGTAATTTAACTTGGGAGGAGACAGAACTTCAGGATTTAAAGAAACACAACTGAACAGATTTTCTCATTGAGCTGTAAGGTGACGCAATGTCCCCAAAGAATGTCACTGTGCCACCAAAATGAGACAAAAACGCACATTTTCAAGGTCAGAAAGTTTAATAGTACTACTTTAAATGTGTTGCCAGTCATTTAGTTAATATTTAATGCAGTGACATATGTAGTAGCTAATTACCATGGGAATCTTTGCCATCATTAGCTTCAATCTCACAGATATAATTGCCACATAAAAGCTTCTTACAGATGGAGGAGAACACAGATGGGAGGTTAATACTGTGTAGCCTCCTACAGTGTAGGATGAGGTAACCACACTGAGCCGTGTGCAGGCAGATCTAAGGCTCAGTCTCCCTCTGTCTTTTGATGAGCATCTGGTTGAATGAGCCGCACGCTGACATGCAGAGGATTGACATGCAGCTCACTGCGAGGGGCATAATCATCATGCAGATACGGTAGCAGCAGTCACCACAGAGGCCTGTTGGGCTCTAAGTGTGTGTTTTTAATGATTAAGGAGAGTATGATTACAATGCAGCCCTGGTAGCAAGAGTCAGAGTGAGGTCTTGTGTGTGGTCGGGACACAGACATGGCTCTGTAAAGCTGTGTTTTCTGATATTAAGACAATATGTTTTATTGTCTTTCTGCTTTCAGTCATTTCATAAAAATATGATCAGGTTTCTCAGATTCCAAACACATTGTGTTTATGTAATGTAGATGCAAATAAAATGTAGAATACAGCTTTTGCATTTGATTTAATAAAGCACCAGCCAGCAAAATTCAGTGTGAGATGCTTCAGGCATTTTCATTATCAACACTTTTTAGGATATTAAGAAGTTTGAAGATGAATTTAATGGGAGGTATTTTTATTTTGTAAGCCAAAGTGGCCACACATGAAAATGAACTAAATATATTCAGTATTATAAAGTTTTACATTTGTCATTCTTGTACTCGTGTAGCTCTTAGTTCTCAATAACAGGTTAATCTGTAAAGCATCCAGGAGTATTTCAGCTAATAGTTGCAAAAATTCTATCATTGCTATTTCCTTAATTGTTCGTTTTGCAGCATTATTACACAAAACCTTATGTTGTAAAACTAGAGCGTCTGAAAATCTGTGGAAGACTGGTGCAAATGGACTTTTATTTCCAGTGGAATGTTGTGGAATTACTTTATATATATATATATATATATAATATAATAATATAATGCTTTTCTTTGTAAACACCTGTTAAAACACAATTGTAGAACCATTTGATGCAGAAAATGCTCAAAAAATCAATTCTACTAACTATGAAAAATATATATTTACTGCTTGAGAAACTTTTTATTTGATTCTGAAAATATTTCTTTCAGTTTTCAGACATATTTGATCCATGATGTCACAAACCCACTTCAAAACAGAATTATCCTGCTTCTTCATCTCTATTTCCATTTCTGATCCATCTCTGATCGTATCTTCAACATCACGCGTGTTTACTGTGCCTGTGAAGTGGGAAGTTTAAAGCAAACTATTAACCAGCATTTAGTTTGAAAATTAAGTATATTGTATTTGTAGTGCATTGAGTTAAATATGAGTTATAAAAGATTTAAAAATCAGTGTCTGTCTTATTTATGTTTTACACAACGTCCCAACTTCATTGAAATTACTGTTGGATGTGAAAATCTTACTTCTTATGATTTCCATTGTTTGTTTGGTTTTTTAACTATTCTTAAGATACATTATAGGGTATAATTGTAAGTTTGTTATGATCGTGAGAATGTAACATCCTGTCAGTTTTAAGAGCTGCAGCCAACTGAGCTGCAGGTTCTGTTGGACGATTCACGCCTCCCCATCGTCCATTATTTTCTGGTAATGGACAACTTGTCTGGCATTATCCCTTACATAATCTACTACAGGGTTGTCCAAAGTCGGTCCTTGAGGGTCACAATTCTGCAGGTTTTCCATGTATTTCTGGTCCAACACAGCTGACTCAAGTTAATCAGTCATTATGATGAACTTGATTGGCTTTTGTGTTCATTTAATGGAAGCCAGGTGTGTCGGAACAGGGATACATCAAAAATCTTCAGGACAGCGGCCCTGGAGGACCGACTTTGGACACCCCTGACCTACAAGGAATAATGAGTGATATTTGGTTTCAAATATGCTTGCATGGAAGCACAAACCAGTACACAGATCTTTTTGCAGACCTTTCCAGTGACACAGAGAACTATGAAAAGAGGTGAAATGACAGGGATGAAAATTTTCGCTCTTCTTCTGTGGTATTTTGAACAAACCCTCTCACAGATATTAAACTAAAATTAGAAAAATTGTTTAGCTCCAAAACAGACTTCTGTAGCCCACAGAATTTTCTCTCAAGCACTAGAGTGGCCATGAACGTATTGATGTAACACAGCAAAGTGGTGCATTTAGAAAACTCTATAAAAATCATTGCAGACTTGCATCATGGAGATACTTTAATGTTTTTCCTCCATGGTCTGCATGCAGGCTTTACGTACCCAACTATGTGACAATAAACTCTATTGAACTGGAAATGAGTGCAATGGAGCCAGTACAAGCAGCCGAACTTGCAAGAGACATGCACACAGCAATGCCTAAGGAAGACCCCGAGGGTCCGGAAGGAAATTACACATCCACTTCATTTCAGCTTGTTGTTGTGGAGACATACAATTCACACATTCATTCATTCATTTCTATACAAATTATTCAGTCACATTTGTTTTTTATTATGTATGCATTAAACAAACTGGAAAAAAAGTCACAGAAATGCAGAATTTAAAACTTTATTGTTGGCAAATATCCATTCATTTGTATAAACTCATCACCACTACAATAATTATGCTCTTAAGTTTTATCCACTTTTAGAAATAACTGTCAGGAGCTCTAAATGAGTAAAATGAGAGGTCAACCACAAAATGAAGAGAGCTGGAATTAGATTCTGTTAAGCCTTCTGTCATATTTTCCTTTGTTTCTCAACAAAATCACAAACTCAAATGTTCCACTTTCACATAGAGATGAATGTGTTTGGGTTTATGTGTCCTGAAACGAGATCTGAAACTGCTCATGCACTTCTTATGTGGAAAACACGAGTGACATCAGATCCCGTGTGGTTTTGCACATGCAGTTGCATTTTTCATGCTTAAAAACATCCATCCATTCATTTTCCAAAGTAGGGTCGCTTGTGCGCAAGACCTTATGAACAAGACCTCGAAATACTTCTTAACTTAGGGCAGGACCTCATCCCCACCTTTAGAGGGCACTCCACCCTTTTCCAGGTGAGAACCATGGTGTCAGATTTGGAGGTGCTGATTCTCATCCCAGCCGCTTCACACTCGGCTGCGAATCGCTCGAGTGAGAGCTGGAGATCAGGACCAGCTGGAGATCAGGACCAGATGAAACCAAAGGAACCACATCGTCTGCAAAAAGCAGAGACCTGATCCTGAGGTCCCCAAACTGGATTCCCTCAACACCTCGGCTGCACCTAGAAATTTTGTCCATAAAGGTTATGAACAGAATTGGTGATGAAAGGCAGCCTCAGTAGACTCCAATCCTCACCGGAAACTTGTCCGAATGCGGACCAAGCTCTGACACCGGTTGGACCGAACAGTTTAAACAAGGGGGTCAGTTGCTTAAAAACATATTAAACATTTTTTTTATTAAAAAGATGAAAAAACACTCCCACGCAAAGCTGTGTGTTTGCATGTGTAACCCACATCTTGTGATCATATGTAAAACCCATGTACAACTCCATGTGAAGCACAAGCACTTGTAACTGTATTACACATGCAAAACCAAATCACACAATTAAATACTTAGATGTTCTGGTCCATGTTACTTACCAGTGAACTCTAATGGGATATAGTCTTCCTCATATTGGTACTCAGTAAGTACCGAAATGTAAATATTCATCCAAAATGTAGTATTTGTACTTCCCTACTTTTAAGAAGTGTGAGGAACTTTATGGAAAAGTTCCAAAAATGGACAATTTTTATGGTTCCACCTTTGAGTATAAGTCTGATGCATTTAGAGAAGCTCTTTTTTTCTTCATCATAGGTGAGCTTTCCTTAGCTACCCTCTAGTTCTAACTATACCTGTTACACTGTTGGGTAACTTTGCATGTACGGATGTGATGTAGTTTATTCTCTATTTCTATGGTTGCTGTGGCCAACATCCAGATGTAGGAGTTGTCTCTTCCAAGATATTGAGTCAATACGGTCATTGATTTGATGAAAATGACGTTATCATATTCTGTGGCCACTGTGACACCAGACCTGAGCTGAAATAAAGGCGATAAATGATTTTGGCTCGACTTGGATAACACTTCAGTTCCATCAATCAAAACACTAAATGAGGGAATGTTGTCCAGACGTATGGTATCGCAAAGTAGTGAAAAAATCAATCCTAAGGTATACTGTTTCTCTTCTGATAGCACACTGTGGCTGAATACCTTACTGTTTTCTGTTTCACTATTTGTCACGCATCCACATGAGATTTATTATCTCTCTCAAGGAGCTTTTGACAGTCTAGACAGGAGTTATAGGAGGGCTAAAAACCATAACCATTTTGTTTATGACACAGCTATTGTAGGCGCTCGATTTGCCTGTCATAGTTGCAACATCCTTTGCTTTGTTTTAAACACCTCGTCATGAGTTGTGCTGTACATACACCACCCTGCATTGTAGGATGACAATGTCCTGTGGCTAAATTCCAGCTTCCTATTGTCCTGATGGAGGAGACAGCAGTTAGCCTGTTTATCATTTCTTGTGCAGTCAGCGACTGAGCAGATATTAGCTTGGCCTTATCAGCGGGCACCACAAAGCGCTGAGGGTGGAGTGGAGTAGATGCTGAGAGGGAAACAGATCCTCAGGGAGGCAGCTAATGATCTTCCCAGTTGACAGAGCCTGACACTGGGCCTGAAGCACGGCCACAACAGCCCCTCTGAAGGACCAACAGGAACAGCCAACATGTAATTTAAATAAAAATCATCATATAAAAGCCCAATTGCACAGAGTCGGTGACATCAAACCGGTTCATTATGATTCAGGGTGCAAAAAACTGAGTAGCTGGAAAATGAGGCAGATGTCTACAAGGCCACTGGATCAAACTGGGAGAGATGGGCTTCAGATATAACTGATATAACAGATTACTACTCAGTACACTTGTTATCATCACTTAACTCTAAAATTCTCAAGTAACTTAAAAAATACCATCATTACTTACTTAATGGCACATTCCTGGTGACGTCATGGCCCTGCTGCATCCAAAATACCGTCCACTTTACCGTGCCCACGCATTTCCATTAGACGGTTTGCTTATGTTGGCTCCCATTACCTCAAGGTTAGCTCGGTTAGCTATTAGCTACATACAGCTTAGAGTTTTATTGCTGTCAATCATCTACCCTAACCTTAGTGCCTCTTTTCAGCTCCACCTCTATTATGCAATTATTGTGTTTTCTAGGAGACAGCATGCATGATGCTGCCAAAACAGTGACAGTAGGAACTTCGGACTGACTTTTTTTAATCGATCAGAGCTCAGAGAGGAGACAGGAGGCAAAATAAATGAGTCTTCATCTGCAAAGGTTCAGTTGGGCTGCTTTAAACTTGCTCTACTTTTAAATGTTGTTTATCAAGAACATTAAATTTCTGTACAATTACTGAAAATCCAGTGAATATCCTGACTGTTTAAAAAAAAAAGCAGATGTTTCAGCTTTCACAAACAAACTGTGTTACAGTGAAATGTAAAGATGTAATGTGTGAAAGATCCGCACCTGCTCACATGGCATTCATTATTAAAAAAGACAAATCAATCTGAGCTTAGTCAGATCCAAAATTAAATAAATCCAAACATAATTAAACCTAATTCAATATCTGACCGATTACCATAGCAACACTGGAAGCAGATGAATGTCAAAACATGAAATCCAGAAAACCACACATTTATTTTGCTCACAGAAAAAGTAATTATTCCAAGGAGGATCATGACAGAATAAAATACCCCCATGCATATACTTTTACACAGCAAGACTGGGTTGAGTCTCAAATCTTTGCTCATCAGTATCATTAACATTGTTATGATTATGTTAAATGATCAAATAAATGTTGATTTATCTGAACATAATTATTAATTTATTTATTTTCTGCTTTTGGCAAAAGAGTCTGGAAGTTCATTAGTTTGACTGTAATGTAGAAGTTACCTACATAGCACGATGATCAATTATTAAGATTTCCTTTGCTTTTTGCTTTTATACAGATACTTGTTTCAGCAAGCTTCTATTGATCACCAGGTCAATGTCCTTTATCTCCATCCATCCATTATCTACCACCTATTCCCTGAACAGGGTTGTGGAGGATGGTGGCTGGAGCCAATTCCAGCTGACATCAGGCGAGAGGCTGGATACACCCTGGACAGGTCGCCAGTCCATCACAGGGCCAACACACATAGACAAACAACCATGCACACACACACACACACACACACTCCTATGGTCTCCAATCAGCCTATCCTCAAGGTGCATGTCTTTAGACTGTGGGAGGAAGCCGGAGTACCCGGAGAGAACCCAGGGTATTATCTCATTATCTCAGTCTTGCTATATATTGCCTTGACCATGAAGGCATGTACTAAAAAAAGGAGAAACCAGAGGG
Organism: Pseudomugil gertrudae; assembly: GCA_037177535.1. NCBI lineage: Eukaryota > Metazoa > Chordata > Actinopteri > Atheriniformes > Pseudomugilidae > Pseudomugil > Pseudomugil gertrudae. Next base: position 21,824,831 of record JBAMHV010000008.1, read on the forward strand.
CCTAACAAATGCCTCTGCAGACATGTGGGGCACTGTCATGCAAGAGATCACTAATTTGTGACTCACCCTGCATCTTTCAGACTAAATGTATAGACACTTCATGTGTCCATCATTAAGAATAGCAAATAGATCATTTCTGGTTCGATTGGTAGGTGTTTGAAAAGTTGAACTTTTCACAACTTTCCCAAATCTAAGAAAGCTAAACAACAGCTGTTCAGTTCGGTGAAGCAACACGCATGAGCCAAATTAGAGGCGAGTCGGTTAAAGGCTGAAATGACTGTGAGTGAATCCTGCCTCACAGAGATGAGGAGCTGGGAGAAAGCACTGAACCAAGTGACTGAAGGTCGAGAAAGTGCTGCAGCTCATTCACAGCAGACACCCGAAGTCTTAAACACAAGGGAATGCCATTCAGAAATGTTTGCTTCCAGTACTAAATACAACCAGATATCGTTTTATGTCTGGTCAGATGTCAGCTTTGGTTAAACTGGACACTTTGATAAAGTCTTTCTTTAGATATGAGGTAAAAGGAGGATTTGTGACATTCATGGCTGAGTTTCTGCAGCACTTTGTTCAAAGACCTATTAAAAGAATAGATTTTAAAGTTAAAAAAATAAAACTGCAGGCTTTCTAGCACACAGTCAGAACATGAATGCAGTATGTAAACATTCACAGCGACCTGCTCTGATGCATTAATGTTTCCACAAGGGCTGAAGATAAAAACCCATGCGGCTGTCACAAGGTTTTATAATGACAAATTGCACGAGAACTGCCGGAGCGCAGACTTCAGGGATCTGGATTTCTTTGCTGGCACTTGACAAATGCACATTTGGGTTTGTTTTTTTGTTTTGTTTTGTTTTTGTTTGTTCTGTGGTTTTATCTTCACAGCTATCATTTTAGTCTTTTGCATTTTAAAGTCTAGCAGTGACTTTATTCTGTGCCTTCCCTCCTGACATGTCTTTGCTTAATGAGGGGAAAAAAGTGGATTTGTATGTAAATGAGGGTTTTATACAATTTAGATTTTAAGTGGATTTACTCAAATTTAGCTTCTGTACACTCATTTAGCGTACACTTTTCTCCAAAGCAACTTATTTTCCATTCATTTTAATAATTTAAATCCGACTTCTTGGGGGCTTCATTCGTCTAATAGACAGATCACACATCTGCCAAAGTTCATGTCTGTGAGTCTCCACGGAGTAAACACACCTGTACAGACATGCATTTCCACCTGGATCCATGACAACCTTTCAAACAGACCGCATGTGAGACGGAAAGATTGCGTCTCTGAGGCGATGTTCAGCAGCACAGGAGCACAGCGAGGTACTGTCCTCTCACCACTCCTCTTCACACTGCACACCTCAGATGTCCGATACAATTCTGCATCCTGTCATCTGCTGTGGGGTGAGCCAACGATTAAACAGAAACTGAGTACAGATGAGCGAGTTTTTGAGACAATGCAGAAACAAAAAACATAGTTTACATTCTGGGAGAAGAGGAGGAGGAACAGAAGTGGCTTTGAGTTCAGCTAAACAGCAGGCTGTAGAGATCAATGTGGCATATTTGATACATACTGTTTCTTTAACATGTATTTTCTCCACAAACTGAGCTTTTTCTATGCTGAAGCAAAACTTATTGACAAAATACCAGGAATTTACAGTGTGTTTGTCTTAAGCTGTGAATGTTTTGTTTTTTAAAGTAATGTCACATCAGAGCAATGTCATCTTGTCTTAACTTTGTTAATAGTAAGTTCAACTGGAAGTAGAGTTCAGTACTGTGACGGCTTGGGTTGTGGGCTGTATCTCAAAGGGTTTGGTGCAGTTTTGTAGGGAGGATAACCACAAGTAATGTCTGGGTTTGGGTGCTGGTTGGAAAAATTGCATTTGATCCATTTAGATTTCCAAATATGTGACTGGTTTAACCTCATTAATCATAATTTCCTCTTGTTCAGGTCCAATACATCTGTTATTTAGCTGGACTTTCTGCCTGTGGTGACAAGTCATGTCTTCCACTTTCATATTAAAAGTCATCATTAAAGAATTGAAGTGGCTTTCTGGCATGTTATTTAATGTCTCAAAACATCTTTTTTGTTTTGTTAGGCTTCATACATTCTGCAAAAAAAAAACATATTTTAACAACTTTACTGTAAAACGAAAATATGCACCTCATTTAATCTGTTACCTGTTTACCATATTTCTCTTTCTGCCTCTTTTGCTGCCTTTATGGAAGCATGGCTTTTTGTTTCCAGTCCAAAAATAGTCATTACTTTAGTTCTTCCTGTTTTTAGGCAAATATATAAGTTGGCCCTTTTTCCTCTGATCCAATCAAATAAAGTAATAAATATATTATTTGAAAAAGTAATAAAACAAAATTAATAAAACAAGGTCAGATTCAAGGGGAGCCTCATATCTAAAAACAGTTTTTTGGGGGGGTTTTTTTGTTTGTTTGTTTGTTTTTTTGTTTAGCATAACCCGGCAGCCGGACATTCTGTCATGCTGCAAAACAGGACTGGTTAAGAAAACAACAGGAATAAAACTGATGCACACATCTGTGCATTGCCACAGACTGGTGTGAGCCATCCGCCAGAACATGCTAAGAGCTAAAGATGCCAAAACATTACTTTCCTCCACTGCATCTTCCTAATCCCATGCACCGATCCATCCATCCAATTTGAGAATCAATTATACTATTTTTCTGTGTTTAAAGTTGCACCACTATTCATGTCAAGTTCTGCACTTAATTCATGCAGTGGCCCCACTTGAAGGGTATGGATTTGTCCATGCAGTGTTTAATCCAGA
>JBAMHV010000008.1:21853186-21880191 GCA_037177535.1 Pseudomugil gertrudae
TTCCCTTTTACTGACCACTGAGCTCCTCTCTTGTTGTTTTAAGGATTTTATACGAACTGAATGTTTTGTGTTGTCTGTGCTGCTCAAACTAGTCTAAGTCTAAGTCTTCCTGCCACCATCCAAAGACATGCACGTGAGGCTGATTGCTCTGTCGTTGCTCATTGGTCCTTAGGAGTGTATTTGTGTGTGATGGGTTGTTTGTCTCTCTGTGTTGGCCCTGTGATGAATACCTGCAACCCTGAATTGGATAAGCGGTTAAAAAAATGGATGGATGGATGAATGAGAGAGAACAAATCATTCTTTTTGCAGAATGTGATGAAATATTTTGAGCTGCTCGTTGCAGATGCACCAGCAATATTATTCACAAACAGGGAGCAATATCACATTATACACTGCCTGGCTGAATTAAAAAACAAACATTTGGAAACAACATCAATTTGACTGATCAAATATATGAAACCCTACCATTAATTACTGATTATCTTTCAGCTGCAACAAGTTATTAAACCCCAACGGATGAGCAGCTTCCTATTTCTTAACCAATCACGTGGAAAGATGCATCCAGTGGTTGTGGAAAAGATTTCGATGTAAGATGGATTAACTGAATCAAAAGCTATATTAAAATCCATTATGTAAAGATGGAGGAATGGTGGGAACAATTGCCGTACAGGAAGAAATGTGGTGCGAAAAAATTCTGAATCATCACGATCATTGATTGATTGATGAACAATTGTTGAATCAGATCAGAGTTTATCACTAGCAGAACTTGGAGATTTAATAGTGAAAGTAAGAGGAATTTCCACAGCAAGAATGTGAAGGTAACTCAAAGAAGTGGAACTAAATAACTGTCTCTAATCTCTAGATCAGTGAGGTTGTGTGATGTGGTGAGTCTAGATATACCCTGATCAATCATGCTTTGTGCCTCGTGTACACACCTGTGGGAGCAGTTTGTGATCTGGGGTTGCAGCACTTGGTTTGGTTCAGCAACATAATGTGTCCAAAGAATGAGGTCAGCTGAATACATTAATATATGAGCTGCTCAGTCCATCTTCCCTGATGCTACAGCCATATTCCAAGATGACAATGCCAGGATTCATGGGGCACGGATTGTGAAAGAGTGGTTCAGGGAACAGGAAGCATCATTTTCACTCATGGATTGGCCACCGGAGTTCAGATCTGAACCTTACTGGGAATCTTTGCGGTGTGCTGGAAAAGGCTTTGTTCTCCCATCATCAATTCAAGATCTTGGTGGGAATTTAATGCAACACTGAATGGAAAATACATCTTGTAATGAGACAAGTTAGTTGATATTACTTTTCATATATCCATCAATTTGCCATTCATAGGAAAATAAAACCAACACTCCACATATCTACTGATTCACCCAGTGCAAAGGGATTTTCATTGGGCCCTCAAGGGCCACTGCAGGTTTGTGATGTAGCAACATTATATATATATATATATATATATATATATAAATTCATATGTATGTATATATATTTTTTTTTCTTGGTATCATTATGTATCTAGGAAATAAGAAATGCAAAGTAGTATTTTTCCTGTTTATTTCCCCCTGTGGAGCAAACATGTATGTAACAACAAATGTATTTTCCTGGTAGATCTATAGTTTTACTATAATATATAATAATACTGCTGCTTAATACCCAATAGCATTGTACCATATGTATTATGTATTAACATGTTAACTTATTCCAAGTTATTTTTGTGTAGTGCATAAGTAACAGCAGATCATTATGAATTATCCCAGGTTTTCCCTCATATTTCTAAAATCTTCCAAGTCCATTTAGATTAATGTTGCAATGGAGCCGGAATAAGTGTGCAGAAATGTGCATATGGCCAGACAATAAAAGAGACCCAGTTGTCCTGCTCTGTGTTTTTGTTGGTGATGGTCTGTGAGGGAGCGCCGCCGGGGTGACGTCATGTCGATCCACATCCACAGCAGCAGGAGGGGTGAGGCGGACAGTCGCTGATCCACCGGTATCATGGCTTCCTAACCGGAGTGGGAAGCGATTGAGAGGAAAACAGGGATTTTTTTGTCTGAATGCACGTTTGATTGTTGCCTTTTTAGAACGTGAGACTGGGACAAAGGGGTTCGGCCTCCCTTTTCGCCCCCAAAGGCCGCCCCTGGGATCCAGGATATACTTTTTATTTTTATCGGTGAATTTCCATTCGTAAACCGTGGAAGATGGCCGACCCGGCAGAGTGCACCATCAAAGTGATGTGCCGTTTCAGGCCTCTGAATAGCTCCGAGGTGACCAGAGGCGACAGATACATTCCCAAGTTTCAAGGGGAAGACACCGTTGTTATTGGGGTGAGTTATTTGGAGTTTGAGGGCTGCAGCTACCCATTAGAAAGAGCCCTCTAGCACAGTCAGCTATACGCCATTTTTGATTGTCTTGTAGCTACGGCTGTTAGCACCTTAGCTTGATAGCTAGTGTTAGCAGTACTGACCTGTACACCGCTGGCCCTCCGCTACCACCAACTTCAGGCGCCACGGAAAAAAGTATTCCGTTTAATTTGCACCCAATTATATTTTATTGTTGTGTACATTAGTTGTGGAGTCTAATTTCACATTTCAGAAAGCCACTCCACATATTGTTAACACAAAATGTCACAATTCGCAGTTGCCCTGTCATAGCTAGCGAGCTGTCATTCAACAAAGCCACTAAGGCACAGGTTAAAATGTCGCCAGAGTAAGCATGCCAAACCTGCACGCTACTGCTTCAAGAGCAACCAGCATTTGAACATCAACTATTCAACAGCAGGGCATCTTTAACTATAAACCTATCAATTATGAATAGTTTGCGTCAGCATAAACCGTAAGCCAGCTTTAATTTGGTAGTGGTTACCACACTCTTGGCTAGCAGGCTAGGCCAGCTGGTACATGACAGATTAGCCCGCTTTGGCTAGCTCTCTAGTTTTAATACTGTAGCTTAATTAAATCTAACATGGGTTAAATGACCAGCTGGCAGGTTGCAGGTAGTTGATTTTTGAGGGTATTCAGGTGACTGGTGCCTAATTTAAAAATAGTTAACAGACAAGGGTAGCATTGAGACATCATAATTGTCAGGTAAACAACTAGTAGGTGGGTTTTATTAGTAGCTGCACATTTCAATCCACACATTCAGGGTTTTATGGACTAAAGTCCTCTGTTATCATGGTTGTGTTGCTTATGGGAGTATTCAGAAGTTTGTCATCAGTGTCATTAGTCAAGAACCTGATAAGTATAAAAGCATGGCAAAAACTTCCACCTAGACAAAAGGAGGAAATGCCTAGCAATGTCTTGTTATTGCCACTTTATTTTTTTTAAAGTAATTAGTTATGTATATTGATTATATATACTCAATTTACCATCATTAAAATACCTTTTTAAAATGTTAAAGGCTCCTTAAAATCATACATTTAGACATCTGTTCTTTACAGCTGCAAATATGACTCCAAAACACCATAAAAGTTATACCTACATATTTTCTGCATGCAAAGGCCAGGGCTGTTTATTGAAAAAACCATAATGAAAGTTAAACATTAGTTTGCCACAATAGCAAACTGTCATTGTCTGTGGACTTTGACATCATCAGAATATGCTCACCAATGGAAACACGGTTGTGAAAGAGTTTATAAGGCAGTACCGGTAGATTCTTATCCTAAATTCCATTCACAAATATGCCTGTTTTTGTTGAATTGATATTAATCTTGTTCTTCTTAGAGTTAAACTACTACATTGTGTAGTGAATTTGAAGTACAATGGCACTATTCATTTGTGTCATGCAAAAACAGAAAAGGCTGTCTTCTTCAACAGCTTTCCTGACACTGGTTTCAGGCTTTTAGCCACTACCATCGTAATGTCTGTGCCCATAAGGCGTGGTATGGCCCTGCCCAGTTCAGAGTACCAGTCATAGTGCCAAAATACCAGTAGACATTGTGAGATAAACTAAGCAGCTAGTTGTGTCTGCTGTTGCATCTGCTTTGAGAAGTGTAGCACTTTAAAGTGCCCATAAGCAACAGCAGAGGCCTCTTGGGTAATCCCCTTGTTTTCTCTCCTGGTTACCAGCTGTTGGTCCAATCAGAATAGGCTGTTGGCTGGTGCTGGGCAATCGCTCTGGGTGGGGAGGGTAATTATTTTGGTGATGCACTTTGTTTTGCTGATGCTCTTAGTGAGGATAGTTGCCTCAGTTAGCTCGGAAATATATTTACGCATTTTGAGACAATCTAGGGTGTGGTCTTTTTTTTACTGGGACTGATGCCTCAGCATCACTTTGCTGACAGTATCTAAATGTCCCGAGATGCCCCAAGTAGTCCCTGTAGTTCAGAACATAGTGGTGATGCTCTGTTTAGTTGAACGTTGAGTGTTTCATGTAGTCAGTGTTTGTCTCCAGGAGAATATCTCTGCACTAAATCCTTACTCGGTCGTATTTAACTTTAAGATCCTGTTAGTTTTTTGCCAAAATAAGAAGGAAGTGAAGTTTCCAGATGAGATGTTGTTACATGCTTCATTTGCCATGCTAGCTTGCAAGTGAAGTGTAAGTGTGCAGCAGGTAAATTATTTAAGCAGCCACCGCTTATTTGTACACGGTAACATCAGATAATTCAGTCTGACTTTGTTGTCACGTTTCTTATTTTCCCTAACAAGTGCATAAATGAGCTATTTCTAGATGGTATTTTTTGGAGGTATGTGAGAGATAAATGTAAAGGAAAGGATTAGAGAGATCAGTAAAGGTGCTCTTACTGCATTTAAACACATAACGTAAAACAATCAACTTCATTTTTCTTGTCAGTAGCATAGGAACCTGTGTTGTGGTTAGTTTCAAAGCTTTCTACCATGACAGTTATGTGAAATATTAAGAATAACCTTGGATTGTGCCTGTGTGATACTATCTCTCCTGAATAGATTACCCTGGCAGTATCATAACAAAGCTATCGGGAGTGGGGGGAGTGTGACGGCACTTATGAACATGCCAGCAGCACATTTTACTGTAATGGCAATTTCAGCCGGTAATCCCACAAGACAGAAGTTTAAGTAACGACACCATAGCAACAATGACCGCTTCAACATCGCTATTACTCAATGACCGTGTCTGCCAGTACTGATTGTGTCTCATCCCTCGCGTCCTGGACAGGGTTAATTACCAGGATGTGGCTCTCCGGGTCGAATTATAAATGCTACTGATGAGTACTACCGAATAGCTTTAATACACCTTGAATTAGCTATGTGTTTATGTTGTATTACTGGTCCCAAAGCAATAAGCCCTAATCAGTCAAGGTGACGCCAGCTGTTTCCTAGACATTTTTAGCCTGCTGTGACTGTACAGGAGTTGACACTGAACTAACTTGAATTAGTCTACTTAATCGAACCTTGACTGTGTTGTTCTTTTGTAAAAGGTAAAATAGGCCCCGGCTAGGGTTGTGCGCATAACGCTGGATATGCAACAAGACAGCTGGGACTTCAGACTTCCTTAAACATGTCTCAGTGAAACTCAGAATGGCTTACAGCATTAGTTTTCTTGCCAATGATGTTATCCAGATATTGATTACTATCTCACTGGAGATGTGCTTTGAAGTTTTGACAAGTCTGTAGAATATCACAGTCAGCTATACTCTGCTTAATGGAAGTAAATGGCTTCTAAATGTGGTTTATTTAGTAAAAACAAAGAAGAAAAACTGTTGTTTTCATCCCCCTTACTTAGCCAAACTTTCAACCGGTTATACAAACTATTCACAGTGCACCACTGAGGGTTGCGTGCTGTTAGAGGACTGAAAATCCTAAATTTTGCATGGGATTAGTATGATGCAGCTATTATGAATGCCACTCTAGAGAATAAATGCTTGTCAGGTTTATAACCAAGGTAAGCTTATTTGTATAGCACATTTAATAAACAAGACTGTTCAAAGTACTTTACATAAAACATCAAGAGCATACCATATGGTCGAAAAATGCATTAAAAATACTAAAAAGCAGAACCAAAGAGTAAAAATAGCAACAAAAAAAGAGAAAATTATTAAAATAAAGATAACTTGAACATTTCTGTGCAGATTTCATGCCTAGGTGTGCATGTGAATGAGACAATACATTTTTAACCTGGTCTCTGTTGGGTGAAATTTTTATGTCTGGTAGTTTATTCCACTTGTTTGCAGCATAATTGCTGAATGTTCTCCATGTTTAGCCCAGACTCTGATCTGGACTAGCTGAGTCTTTGGATGTAAGAGGCTTGTAAAGGGTCTGGATGCCCTTTTTTCTCTTTAAACCTCTAAACCATGTTAGCTGTCATTACTCATTTGTTTTTAGTACCTTTATACTTTTTTATTACTGTTTTTTAAAGCAAAAACAAGCCACTGCCTCTGAAAATGAATACATTATTTTGCAGTGTTTCTCATTAGACACCAATAAGATAACTTTAATTAAACTTGTTTCACAGAGAATCACTGTTTACTAAATGTCTCATACAGATATCTCGTATATATCTGGTTTACAAATGACACAAGACAAAAACATGATAAGAACTAGTATTTGAGATTAAATATCAGGTAAATCTGTCTCAAATTTTCTTTTTTTCTCTCTTCTTCCTTTCTTTCATCCATTTTCTTCCAGGGTAAACCATACATGTTTGACAGAGTTTTTCAGTCAAATACAACACAAGAACAAGTGTACAACGCCTGTGCCCAAAAGATTGTAAAAGGTGAGCTTTCACTTTTGGCCTACGGGGATTTTAGCAATAACATTACAGATGTTGACAGTCCTGTCTTTTAATCTGGTAACATTAACCAAATGACGTAAATCCACGCTCACGATGTTCTGCATGGTGTTTCATAGATGTCCTTGAGGGATACAATGGAACAATATTTGCTTATGGGCAGACATCATCTGGCAAAACACACACTATGGAGGTAAGGGTTATTTCTAAGAAGCCTTTTTGATTGAATAGTTATGTTTGAATAGATTTTCATTACTTTGCGGTGTGATTGCAGGGTAATCTCCATGACACAGATTCAATGGGTATCATCCCCAGGATAGTGCAAGACATCTTCAACTACATCTATTCCATGGATGAAAACCTGGAGTTTCATATCAAAGTAAGTAGAAAAGATGTTGCATTACTGCAGCGGTTAGACAGACACCATCCAGTTAGATTTTTAATCTTTAGGAGTGAAGTACTATGCTCAGATGAAACGGGCTTTTGCTTCCTACTTTTAAGAAGAGGCTGATATTTAACATTTTGTACTGCTGCATCATGTTTCCTGTGTGAAACATCTCTTCTTGAGCTCTTTTATGTTGCAGTTCATCATGTCTGAATTTAAAGTAGAAACCACCTTTAACTGCCTGCATGTCACATGATGCTTTTATTGATGCATTATTTAAGTTTTATTCAGATTGAGTTATTTATTAGTGTACTACAGATTTCATCAGATGTGCTTGTTGCTGCAAAATGCTGTTTCTGTGTTCACAGGTTTCATATTTTGAAATCTACCTAGACAAGATCCGGGATCTTTTGGATGGTGAGTTACTGTGATGGTAGGGTCAGCTTGACTCTCTTTTGTACCTGTTTATGTATATGTATTGAATCTAATTATTACAAAATTGTGATAAATATTATGTCAGAACACGCTTCAAAGAGACTGAAATGTACAAAAAAGAATGGGCAGCTTGTTTACGATGAGGTTGTAAAAAACTGGTTGTAAATGTGGTTATTCCACATGTACAGCCCTACAGCACAGGCTTAAGACTGACTAAAATATGTGGGTGTTGTATGCACTTTAATGAAAAGTCAAACATGTGAACACACCATGTTGCTATATTTGTTTTATTGAATCAGTTGAATGTATTGACTTATTTACAATGTTTTTTGATTATGCAATAAGTATTTTATAGTCTTTTTTGCATTGTAATGTATTGTGAAGAGTTACTGTCGTCTGACATGAACCAAAAGTTAGTTTAGTTACAGATGTTTTGTCTACTAAAAGGAGATTTGTGACTCTTGATGTTATATTCTGTTAAACAGAGAAGATTTCCAAGAGTATTTGCAATGAAATGAGAAGAAATTCAGATGAGCCATTCATTCAAAAGCAAACAAAGAATAAACACACACAATTGGCATTTTTGGAGCATTAAAATTGAGCAGTTTATCCTCAGTGTACTATGTGGTGATTGTGCTTGTTTTAAATGCATTTCCTCTCTTACATTTGCAGTGTCAAAGACTAATTTATCAGTGCATGAAGACAAAAACAGAGTACCTTATGTAAAGGTGAGACTTTTTTGTCACTTGTCAGAAATCTAGTAAAACCAGTTGCAAGGTAATCAAACATGCTTCATGTTCTGCTTCTGTTTTTTTTAAAGGGCTGCACTGAAAGATTTGTCTGCAGCCCAGAGGAGGTCATGGATACAATCGATGAAGGCAAATCTAACAGACATGTAGCAGTAACAAGTAAGATACCCTCCTGCATTTTTAGAGGAATCTGTCTTTAATCGTTGAATTTTGACCGAGTGTCTGTTCTCCTCAGACATGAACGAGCACAGCTCCAGGAGTCACAGTATCTTCCTGATAAACGTTAAACAGGAGAACACTCAGACAGAGCAAAAACTCAGTGGAAAGTTATACCTGGTGGATCTCGCTGGTAGTGAAAAGGTGAGCTGAAGCATCTTTCATACACATGCTATACTCATCCACAGTCACTATAATGTAGCTGTAACTATGTCAACCCTTTGTAATCTACATTTACCTTGTATTGTCTGTTTGTAATCCACTCTGAGGTCAGATTACACTATTCTTTGTCACAACCATTAAGAATTGATATTGAACTGGGGTTATCTTCTATGATGTACAGGTCAGTAAAACCGGTGCAGAGGGAGCTGTGCTGGACGAGGCCAAGAACATCAACAAGTCCCTGTCATCTCTAGGAAACGTCATCTCTGCCTTGGCTGAGGGAACGGTCAGTAATTTACAGCCTGCAAGCCGACTTGCTTCATAGGTTTTTGCTACATTATATAAATACACACACACTCTGTGGTTTTTGTTACTGAATTAAACTCAAAAGGATGTCTACTGCAGTAGATGTTTCTAGTAGATGTTGCTTATTGTGTGCTAATTTCTTTAGTTTATGTGCTGCTACACAATATTAATCTGAATCTATTTTTTGGATCGTTATCTTGCTTTATTACCTGAGTTTGTTAAATCTTTTGCAGCCTTGGGATTTGATTATTTATTTTTAGATGTAGCATCTTGAAATTAAAGGCACTGCTGTTGATTAAAGCGGGCAGCTGCACAGCCCAGAGCCATGGTGTGCAGGATGAAAACCAATATCTTTTTTTAGCTTTCTTACTATGAAAGTTTCATTGCTAGTAATCCATAAGTTCCTTTTTTTTTGTCTTTTTGATGTAGAAATGACTTGAGCAGATAAAAACTTTCCCCAAAGCAATGTTTTGTTTTTAACTTTTCATCCTTTTCACTTTGATCAACACTTGGTTTGTTCTCTGGTTATTTCGCTCTGTAAACAACCTGCGGCAGACCGCTGCTGATATATTTATGGTGGTCTAGAACAAATTAGCTTTTGTTGGGAGATGGTTTGCAGAGCATATTGCCTTGTGAAGGTTTATTGAAGCCTGCTGTGGTTTAGCAGTTTTTACCAGCTCTAAACATGTATCGAGTTATCATATAACTGCAGGCTAGTTTCATTAAACTCATTTGAGTTGAACATAAGCTGCTGCATCATGTTAGAAACCAGTTTAAAGACAGCAGAGTGAAGCATATTAGTTTAGAAATTGTCAGGCTGGTTTTGTTTTTTCAGATTATCTGTATCTAACGCACAACAGTTGCTATGAAATGTTTGTTACTTTAATATAGTAATTATCACAGTTACATGTAAATGTCAGCCACTGTGTTCTTTATTTTCAGGCTTATATCCCTTACCGAGACAGCAAGATGACCCGTATACTTCAGGACTCTTTGGGTGGTAACTGTCGAACCACCATAGTCATTTGCTGCTCACCTTCCTCCTATAATGAGGCTGAAACTAAATCCACTCTAATGTTCGGACAAAGGTTAGTAGACCAAGAGGAGAACAATGGATTTGTCACTTTGTTCAAAAGAACTTTACTGGATACCATTTATATAAATTTAGAAGAGTTTCAATACTTTAGTCATGCTTTTTAATAATTTTATTTGAGTGTAATGCCATAAAATATATTTTAAAACAATGAATATACTATTTTCTTATTTATTTTCAGAGATAAATATCCAAATAAAGTCAGGAGTGCTACATTTACTTAATGTACCTTTTCTGTTTTTGGGAGGAATAGTGCATCATAGTGCATCTTCGGGTTGGAATAATTGTATATTCTCTAAATCCAGAGCAAAGACCATCAAGAACACTGTAACAGTGAATATTGAGCTGACAGCAGAGCAGTGGAAGCAGAAGTATGAGAGGGAGAAGGAGAAGAATAAGACACTCAGGAACACCATAACATGGTTGGAGAACGAGCTCAACCGTTGGAGGAATGGTGAGGCATTGTGTAGGAGAAATGTAAACAGTTTCATAAATACACACCTAATAATAAATATGTGTGTTCACCTGTCCCTTTACAGGTGAGAGTGTGCCAGTAGAGGAGCAGTTTGACAAAGAGAAGGCCAACGCTGAGGTGCTGGCCTTGGACAACATAATTAACGACAAGCCAGCCTCCACGCCCAATATGCCCGGCGTACGCCTCACAGATGTGGAGAAAGACAAGTGTGAGGCTGAGCTAGCTAAGCTCTACAAACAGTTGGATGATAAGGTAAAGCACAAAAATGTTTAATGTTTTTAATAAAGTGTTTATTCATTTATCCAAGTTTAGACGCTTCAAATAAATTTTAACAGAAACCATCTTTTCCCACATATCACAATTTACTTATTTACATGTTGACCTCAACCAATATGGATTACCATGTTCCAGATTGGTTTGTACAGACTTTCCTCTTCCTGTTCTCATTCACATCTTTAAATCTCAATCCAACAGATGTAGAGATTATCTTTTTAGTTTCTGTCTGTAAACGTTAATCCTTAGACATGGCTCATTGTTCCAGATGGCAGCTCCACAAATGCTTTTATCATGAAGGTGGAAACAAATAAAAAAACGACACATACTGCTTCATGGGTGTTTTTAATACATCCTATAATAAATGTTCTTTTAGAGGATATAAATAACATTTGATATAAATGTCAGGATTAATTCCACATAAATAAATATAGCAAATTCCTGCACTATGAGCGTGCATCGTAGTACAGGAGCACAGTTTCTCCTGGTGTGAATGTTAACGCAATTTTGTCTCCTCGCTTTACAGGATGAGGAAATCAACCAGCAGAGCCAACTGGCTGAGAAGCTGAAGCAGCAGATGTTGGACCAGGAGGAGGTGAGTAGTTGAGGTCGAACAGGTGCAGAAAAAAGTCAGGATCTCTGTGTGTTTTCATTGCTGTGTAATCTGTTATCAGCCTGACTGCTGACATTGCTTTCTATCATTCCTACAAAAAGGCCGACATAATTCTGCCCGTCTCTCCTTGCACAGCTAATTGCTTCGTCTCGACGTGACCACGAGAACCTCCAGGCCGAGCTGAACCGCCTGCAGGCTGAGAACGAAGCCTCTAAGGAGGAGGTGAAGGAGGTGTTGCAGGCTCTGGAGGAGCTGGCTGTCAACTATGATCAAAAGAGCCAAGAGGTGGAGGATAAAACTAAGGAGTTTGAGGCCATCAGTGAGGAGCTTAGCCAAAAATCAGTGAGTTGCAAAGAGATGCCTACATGCTCACGCACACATTACACTTCCATTCTAATTTATAATGGAGTGAAACAGCTGCTGTCACGTTAGCCAACATACCATTTCTATCTGCTGCATAGCCTTCATTTTCCAAACTGATAAAATCCCTTCACATGTCTGGACAAGGTTGCTGTGAGGTTAAAAAGATTTGATTAAATCCCAGCATTCACAAGATGTGTTCCCTTTGTGAAGCAATTCAGGACATGGCTGCATAGGTTGTGATGTTGTAAAGAGTGATGCAACACTTTGTTATAGTATAGAACTTGTCATAAAACACTGGTGACAAACTCCTTTTTGCTACTGAAAGGTTAAAGAATAAAACAGGATCTTTAACCCTAGATGTGGGTTTATTCTGTCCTCTTATCTACTTTATGTTTCATCAGCTGCTTTTCTTCCTGTACAGCCATACTGGTTTTATCATACTGGAAAGTAACTTCTGTGTGACTTTTAATCTTTCCAACACTCATGTAATTATATTAAAACAATGAAAATGTATTAATTTAATCCAAATGTACACCAGTTATGTCACATTCTTTGTCCTTTCTCACGTGACATTGATGGCATAAACTGGGCCTTTTTTATTTTAAAAGTTAACCAGATTCCTCAGTGTTGTTAGTTTTTCTGACTTCCTGCTTTTTACAGTTTGGTCCAACTTGTGTCAACAAAGAGACAGGTTTGTCTTTGGCAGGGCACAGAGCTTCTGTAGCTGATTTCCCAGCTGTCATTATTTGTTCTCTGGATTAAAACAAACCTGCAGCCAACCCCCCTGTTTCTACTGGTAACCAGCTATAGCTGCATAAATTATGTTTACTGCAGAGAAATGATCCCCATTCAGGTGCTTTGTCATTTTTTTTGTTAAAGGAAAAAGTTTCTTTTTTTAGTTATAGTTGGAGGCAGGCTGGACAAACTAATAAGTAATGAACACTGAACAAACTTTGCTCTTTAAATTTCTTTGCAGTCCATCTTGTCCTCTTTGGACTCTGAGCTTCAGAAGCTCAAAGAGATGTCCAACCACCAGAAGAAGAGGGTTACGGAGATGATGTCTTCACTGCTGAAGGACCTAGCTGAGATTGGCATTGCCGTTGGCAGCAATGACATTAAGGTATTGAGGTTTCTGCATTTTTTCACCTTTCTTCTTTCTCATGGATTTTTCCCTCATTGTTTTCCTTCATCTTAACTTCTTTGACCTGTCAGCAACACGAGGGTGGCAGCGGTCTGATTGACGAGGAGTTCACAGTGGCCCGTCTGTACATCAGCAAAATGAAGTCGGAGGTGAAGACGATGGTAAAACGCTGCAAGCAGCTGGAAAGCATCCAATCAGAGAGCAACAAGAAGATGGATGAGAATGAGAAGGAGTTAGCCGCCTGTCAGCTCCGCATCTCTCAGGTACAGAGGAACTAACTTCAAATGAAATAGCAACATGAATACATCTTTATTTTACTGTGCTTTTCTTCTTAAAATAGTGTAAATGTGTAAATGTATGTATGTATTTTTTGTGTCCTTTGTGCACAGCATGAGGCAAAGATCAAATCCCTGACTGAGTATCTGCAGAACATCGAGCAGAAGAAGAGGCAGCTGGAGGAGAACGTGGACTCTCTCAATGAGGAACTTGTGAAGCTCAGTGCTCAGGGTATGCCACTATATGAGGGAAGGGCAGGATATAAACACAGCGTTTGTGTCTAAAGATGTACGTCCTGTGTCATAGAATGAAATCTGAAGGGCTTAACATAAATGTCTCACTCATAGGTTGCACCATTCACAGCAAACCACCAGTTTCTTTGATGATTTCTGAAGCAACAGTGAACAAATGCCTGTGGTTGTATTCCAGGCAGATATGTTGCTGCTCACTGTGAGCATGTGTTGAGGTTTTTATCAGACTGGTACATAATTAAAAATGCAGATAGTTTAATGATTTTATCTCAAGTGTCCTTAGTCAGCAGAGGTGAATCAATGCTGAGCTCTGCAGCATTGTGTTTATTTTATTTCTGTAATGTCACATTGGCTGCGTGTTTAGGAGAATCTGCCACACTAATATTTAGCATATGTTATGTGTTTACTATTTTCTTTTATTTCTACAAAAAAATGTAGTAAACATTAGTTTATTTACATATAGATCCAGTTATCTCCAGTTATCTATGAAGACACCTAAGGGGAGGAATTTAATGCCAAGTGCAGACAGATGTAAACATGTTTATGTCTATGCTTACCAGAGCCTTAGAGTCTTTAAATTTAAATTGAAAAGTAAAATATTCAAGCAATTTTATTCCTCAAAGCCATATTTTATTAAAGCAGAGCCAGCTTGTGGAGCTTTATTTAGATGTAATGTAGGAAAACTGGAGTTATATGTAACCCAGGTGTTTCCTGCTGGTCACTTTCTGGCTGCATTTAGCCTGAATGTTCACGAAACTTTGTACAATTTACAAGAGATTTGGCTCATTGTGCTTCTTCAAAGATGCCTGCGCTCTGTAAGGTCGAGCAGGTATGGGACACGCCGGGTTTAGAGCTGCTGCAGTTGCCTTTGTTAATGTAAACGGCAACTTTATAATGTGTTTGGAGGATTAGCTAGTGAAACTGGCCGGGTTCTGTGTATTGGATGGTAAGCATCTGCCAGTGCGGTAGGAGGCACTGCAACCGTGCACACACAGTTACACAGAAAGGGACTTTGGCTCTTACCTTTTAGCTGCGTATGGACCGTGAAGTGGCACTGACCACTCATATGGATGACTTCTTTTTTTTTTCTTTTGCATGCATTTGACTCATTCAGAAGCACACACTGAATGAAATAATATTGTGGGTTGTACATATTGCATATAAAGCCAGCTTTCACTAAAACAAAACACATTACCGCTACCCACCGTAATTCTGTGCCTGTAGTCTATTGAACACACCATTTTCCTGACCAAAATCTTCTGGTATTAGTTTATTTTATTTGGGACAAATACTACATAGTTATATCCCATCTCACTTTTATGGTTTATAGCCCATCTCTTCCTCCTTTTGGTTATGTAGGGGACAAAAAACGTGTTCAAGACTGCAGCATCATTGGTTCAAGTCAATGAAAGTTGTGTATATCTGTCTCTAAACTATATATCAGTTCTAACTGCTTTTTCTTTCTGTTTTAACAGAGAAAGTTCATGCTATGGAGAAAGAAAACGAGATCCAGACTGCAAATGAAGTCAAGGTGCATTCCTGGTTTCCATTATAGAAACATACGTGATATTTAACTCGGTGCTAAATAACAGAACTGATTCAGTAATATGTTGATTGTGCTGAGGTGGATGCACAATGCACTTATTTAAAATGTTTAATTGAATATGTCTGTAAAATAAAATATTTCCTATCTGTGATCAGGAAGCAGTGGAGAAGCAGATTCACTCCCATCGTGAAGCCCATCAGAAACAGATCAGCAGCCTGAGAGATGAGCTGGACAATAAGGAGAAACTCATCACTGAGCTGCAGGAGTAAGACCCTCTAACCTGTTCACACTGTTGCGATAGGAGTTAGTGTTAAATGAACGATGGGACAATGTGACACGGCATAATCACGAGGAACTGATAAAATGCTAAAAGAAAACAGGGAACATGTTGGGTCTTAATAATAATCGCACTTCTTTTCTTCCAGTTCGAACCAGAAGATCATGCTGGAGCAGGAGAGACTCAGAGTGGAGCACGAGAAACTCAAATCCACCGACCAGGAGAAGAGCCGCAAGCTGCATGAGCTGACGTACGCTTTAATACTGCACACACACACACACACATGCATGCACACAATGTGATCACTTGCTTTATGTGTGTAATGTGGCACGTGTTAACTGCTTGTAATGTGTGGTGGTGATTTTCAGGGTGATGCAGGACAGAAGGGAGCAAGCCAGACAGGATCTGAAGGGTCTGGAAGAGACAGTGGTGAGTTAATTTAAGCTAAGCATTAATGAAAGTCATTAATGAACTTCTGTTTCTGTGCCTTAGTTAAAGTCAGCTGTCTGAATGATGATTTATAATGGTCTTGGATAATGATACCTTGGTGGATTCTGCTTTCATTGTTGATCTATAATTCCTCTACTGTAGTTTTAAACATCCATTTGTCCTTTTCATTCCAGGCCAAGGAGCTGCAGACTCTGCACAACCTGAGAAAACTCTTTGTGCAGGACCTGGCTACCAGGGTGAAAAAGGTCAGCCATAATTCATCAGAGTCCATTGAGGAAATTTTGAGTGTATAAAACAAACCAGTTGTATTTGTGTTGTTTTCCAGCAGAACTCTGTGCTGATAGTTGAATTAACTGATGTTTATCTGAACTCATTAGCGATACCTGTTTGTTTGTTTATGTGTGATGTGTTATTTTACACAGAGTGCTGAAATGGATTCGGATGACACGGGGGGCAGCGCAGCACAAAAACAGAAAATTTCCTTTCTTGAGAACAATCTTGAGCAACTCACCAAGGTTCACAAACAGGTGGGCGTTAAACATTTCTATTATTTCCATTTCATGCTGATGCAGCTTTGTTTTTCCACCATCTTGATCTTGTTTTCCTTTTATTGCTGGCTTTACTTGATCTGTTCTTTTTAGTAATAATCTGAGGAATAAATGATTTTAAATTCATGAACGTTGTCCCGCAGCTGGTTCGTGATAATGCAGACCTTCGCTGTGAACTTCCTAAACTGGAAAAGCGTCTTCGTGCTACGGCTGAGCGGGTCAAGGCCTTGGAATCTGCATTAAAGGAAGCCAAGGAGAACGCTGCCCGCGACCGCAAACGCTACCAGCAGGAGGTGGACCGCATCAAGGAGGCCGTCAGGGCCAAGAACATGGCCAGGAGG
The DNA here is from genome assembly GCA_037177535.1 of Pseudomugil gertrudae. NCBI lineage: Eukaryota > Metazoa > Chordata > Actinopteri > Atheriniformes > Pseudomugilidae > Pseudomugil > Pseudomugil gertrudae. Next base: position 21,869,797 of record JBAMHV010000008.1, read on the forward strand.
GGACATTCGGCCCAGATTGGTTAGTAAAGCTGGGATTTGTTTTATGTAAATCTCTCACCTCTAACAGATTATCCAGATTTTTAGAAATGTTGAAGCGAGGGTCAGTTATGAATATGTTAGGAGCACTTTTATGTCTTTTGTTTCACCTGTTGAGACAGTAAAACAAAGTAAAATGTCTTCATTACTCATAATACTACTTATTTTAAACCAGGTAACTCCAATTCCAGTCCTCGGGGCATTCGGGCAGGTTTTAGTTGCTTTCCTGCTCCAACACACTTAAAAAATTCAATTTAAAAAGCTTCTTCATAATGGAGAGTTTTAATTTCTCTGTAATTCCAAATAAAAGTTAAATCTGCTTAAAGAGACGAGGAATGACCGTGTAAAAAAATGGAATTAAACCTAACTAAGTGGCTGGTTTATTCTCGTTTTAAAGCTGAATTACTCTACTAGTTCATTCCTTCTACCTCCCGTCTCCAGTACGCTATCTCCCTTCTCCTCCTCAGCTGTTGAAAAAAGTGAAAAAGTTTGAGCAGTTGAGTAAGTTTGGTGCTTGATATGTTTTTTTTTCAATAGTATAACCAAAAAGACAAGAACCAGGAACCAGAATCTTTATTTCTGGTTTACATAATGAAAACCCTTCCTAAAGGGAAATTAAGAGAAAGTAAATAAACATGTTAACACGTGAACCTCAGTTATGGGTGCCGATGCTGTAAGCATTAATACAAACATATTACTATCGCTTTGCGTTTATCATGAATTACTTTTTTATAGTGGCTACCCCACATAAAATGGGAAATAGCTTTGGTATATAGATAGATAGATAGACTATTTTATAGTTATTTTATTCGGACTGATTCATGCCCTTCAATAAGTTCTGCTTATATGTTTTATTTACTTAAACTCTGGTGCTATTATTTGCTAAACAATGTGGTTCTTTCAAGGTCTTAAAAACGCAGCATAGTTTGATTTAAAGTGAAGATAAACATGGAGAGGCCAAATATTCCCACTCTGACCTGAATGTGTGACAATTTCTGATGAGATATTTCCAAAGTTAGGGAGGCCAGACGATGTGAAAGTGTGTTAGTTTGTGTTTTAAAAGTCATTTCAGACACCCAAATATCAATATCTGATCTCAAGCACAGTCCTGTTAGCTCCCTGTGAATTTCTTATCATTAAATTGTAAGAATTGGAGTTAAATGAATTTAAGCATTTGTCTTTTGACCTATAATAACACTTTTTGTTGGAGAAAATCTTCAAATTGGGAGAAAAAATGTATTTATTGATTTCTTTTTTTACTACATCTGATTATGCTCTGAGGTAAAATGCAAAGCAACAGGCTTCATTCAAACTAAAATTTTTCCTCTCCTCCTTATCAGCCAAACCCATCCGACCCGGCCAACAACCAGTGGCGTCTCCCACTCATCCCAATATCAACCGCAGTGGAGGAGGCTTCTACCAGAACAGCCAGACAGTGTCTATCAGGGGAGGAGGCAGCGGGAAGCCCGACAAGAAGTGAGTAAAAAGCGGCTGGATGTAGCGTTCAGCATTTCTACACCTTAATATTCCTCTCCACAGTCCACTTTATGCTCATTCTCTGCTTTTTTGGTTGCAATAAATTAAACGTTTATTGATATTTTTCTTTTTTTTTCCCCGTTTTTCTCATCCTGCAGCTGAGGAGCAGCAAAATCGTAGAACACCGACAGAAGAAGCCATTTTCACCCACCTGCCCACCCAGACAACCTGTCATTCCATTACAGCGAACAGACTCCTGAATCGTAACTACGAAACTGTAAAGGAGTTCATGAATTATAAATATATATATATAAATATTCCCGGCCTGTACAGCTCCAGCCCCCCCGAGCCCTCACACCCTCCACTTCCCCTCACCCATTTCTCATCATGAATTATCTCTTTTTCTCTTACGGGATATAAGTAAAAAAGAAAAACTTTAAAAAACATTTAAAAAGCTATTTTAATTTAAAAGGCAGAGTAATATTCTTCTTCACTGAACCAAACACAGTCGTGAGCGCAGCCTCGGCGAGCGAAACTGCACGCAATCCAAATGTGTAGCTTCGGTTTCGTTTTTGTTTTGCACAGTCTGTCGTCATCCGCCGTCTTCGTGCGAGTAGTTCTGCACTGTGCCAAGCTGAATGTAACTGGTAGCAAGATCCGAAAAACATATATGAAAATAAACACCTAAAACTAAAAAAAAGACCAAAAAAAAAAGAAATAAAAACGAAGAGGAGACGGCGAGAAATCGCTTGTCCATGTAGGCTAACCTCTCTGTACATTTCATTATCAGTTGTTAACCACACTTTTCTCTGGATAGATTTTACATGGTTCTTAAAGAAAAAACACAAAAAAAATCACTTGTTTTGAATTGACTAGATGGCGTCGAGCACTACTGTTCTGTCCGGTTATGTACAGATGTAAAGCTGGCACGACTGCACATGTTTCCCTGTAAGGAGTCAGCTGGGAAGAAGGATTCATTGCTAAAAGCCGAGACGTGCGCCCGTGTACTGTAGATGTATTTAACTTAATACCTGTGGAGGCCAATTGTTTTTATTATTAAGTTAAAATAAAACCTATACTCGTTATCAGTGGCTTCAAGAGAAGGATGTGACGAATGTAGAAGGATGGAAGGAAAGAGGAAAATGATCCGGTAAACATGACAAACTTCCACCTTTTAGCCTTTGCTAAGTAGCTAAATAATGTTTTTACTGCTGTCAGAGGTTAATAAAGCTGTGTTAATGGATGCTATTTATATCTCTGCACATTGGAGCACATAGACCGCAGGCTTTAGACTGAGATAGCACACGCAGTCCTTGTCCTGTCCTTGCTGGGTCCCTGCCGCTCACTCATCTGCCCTCACGTATCCAGGACCTTCCTCAAAGTCGTAAACCCGACCTATCGGGGTTCTATCCCCACCGTGTCACACGTTCCTTTTAAGGGTGCCTCGCTTCTTCTTTTGTCTTCTACCATCGATGTAAGACCTTGTTATGCTGGGTTTTATGTACTGTAACTCTGTTTCTTCCTTAGATGGTGTCTTTTTTTTTGCTTTTTGTGACGGGGATGGCAGGTGTCAGGTGACAGGTCAGACCCTTGCTGCTGATCAGCCAGTCAGGGAGAGCGGGGGTCTGAAAATGCACAGTAATCTTCAGTCATCATGTGGATGAAGGGTGTTTTTAAGTAAATCTTGTGATGGGTTGTAGGATTTGTTGTGTTCTTTGTTTTATCTTTTTATTCCCACCACGTTTATTATTTTCTTTCCCATTTGAAGCCCCGGTACATTTGCAGAAAGCTTGTTGTGATTGTAACTCCCAGCATGAGAACACTAACATCTTGTGCAAGTGCAATATACTGTTTAAATACACTGTATATGAGCTGGCTGGAAGGGGGGATGGAGGTGTTTTCAGTAGAAGTCCAGCCATACCGCTTTCTTCTTAGCTTTTGTTGCTCTGGCTTTTGGTTCTCAAGTGTATTCCCCCATCAATGTTTTCACTGGAAGAAACTCCAGCAGGCTTCATGCTGGCTGTGAATGGGTGAGAGAAGCAGACAGGAGCTTTTTCTCTCTATTTTTTTTATTTAGAAAGACCGATTAAGGAATGATGGGATACAGTGTTCGACCAGGGCCAGTGAAACAAATCTAGCCTGAAAGGAGGGATTGCATTTCTCTCAATGGTGTCATATTAAAACCTGTCCTCTCAAAGCAGGAAGGTTGGGTTAAAGCACTTCTTCACAATATCTGCACTCAGAAAAACGGAAGAAAACACTCCATATGTTGACTGGCGGTGGGAAAAGTAGCTTCCAAAGCCCTGTGAATGGAGCTGCGTGTTAAAAACAACAAATGAAGTCATCAGAATGATCTACAAGCTACAAGGAACCGAGGAGTAGCCCCCCTGTGTCTGACAGGACGATGCTTTCATCTCTATAGAGCGTCTGTTTGTGTCATTTTGTAGATTAGGTCAGACTGCAGCACGGACCTCAAAATGTGTATCCTTTGACCTTCCACCAAAACTGGATATTAAATAGGGGAGGGGGTTTGGGGGGGGTGACTAAAATAATACAGCAAAGATTATGTGTGGTGTCTATCTAAATTACATTTTGCATTGATTCTAAATTAAAAGTGTAGCCACTTTTTTTTATTACTGTGTAATAGTTGGTCAGTTTTTAAAGGACAGTTTGGGGAATCTATGAGTGGACACGGTACTGGATCATTCCTGGAGAACTGGGGCACAAGTAGCAGGGCTCTGATGTGGACGGAGGCGGGAGGTTGATGACATCACGGTTTGGGATTGACTGCATGATGTAAATGTATGTGTGATTAAATAATTATGAGAAAGTGCTTTTCTGTTTGCTCATTGGAGTCGTGTAATAGTCGCTTATGTTGTAAAGAAATAAACCGATGAAGTCATTCTCATTCGGAGCGCTCATTCAGCAAAACTCTGCTTCCCCATTTTCTGTGTTAAGAGTTGATCCCAGAAAGCAGCAAATGGATCAGCTGAAGATCCAGGTGCATCTCTCAGGTTCTGTATCAGGTCTTATCTGGCATAAACTGCCATCTTTACTGTGGGCAGCAGATATATGATGTACAAAGGAGCTTTGCACATTCTAACCAAAGTCCCTGTTAGCAACTCTGCTAAAGCCAGCAACCATTGCAACTCAAATAAAACCCCATCAATTCTACAGGAATGTGATGAAAAGTGCACTTTGTAAAGCAACAAAGTGCTTAACATGATAAAATCAATTACATTAAAACACCCCACAAAAAACGTTTTGTGTGTGTGTGTGTGTCACACCCAATAGGACTCCCTAACATCTGTCTCCTACCTGAAACTAGTTATATATTAGTGAATATGTAAAAAACATCTGGCCACTTCAGAGCTTCTAGTTTGTCCTTTTGAAGCAAACAACACAAACGGTGTTGCATCAGAATCGGGTTTATTGCCAAGTAATTGTCATTACCAGGAATTTGCCTTGATTTGCCAGTGCCTGCATAAATTACATACTGCATGAAAACAAAGCGGAAGCGCTCGTGGTGGGACAGATGTTGCGAGTCAGCAGCGAGTGGCAAACAAAATGAGTCCGTACACCTCAAAACAAAACAAAGAGCTTCTGCTCATGTTTTCTCCCAGCACTCTGCCTTTAAAGCAGGGCGGGAGGATCCTGGATGAAGATGACACTACCCATGCTGTCTGGGGGTTCACTGTCTGGCTCTTTGTGAAGCTTTAATGCCTCTGTTCTGATGATTGATAGAGGTTTTAATAATCAACATGGTCTGATGGAACCTGTGATATTTACCATCATAACACCTTCATTAAAAATCTTTAAAATGTGATAATCACTTGTTTCAGCTCTCCTTTGAGGCCGACATTATATCACTGTTTTAACTGCAGTTTGAGCATCTTGTTTTAGACAGAAGGCAGAAAAAAATGGCCTCATCGATTAAAAACCATGGACATAACTTGTAGCTCTTTTTTATTATCTGTGGATACATTTCTGTTTAGATCTGCTGCTTTATTTTTCCATAATGAGCTTTCAGCTGGAATTTCTACTCATTTTCTTTAACAATAAACTCATAAAGTTTCTGAAGAAGCCGTTTAAAACAAACCTTTTCTAATTCAGGTCCTTATTCAGAACGATTGATCCTTTTTGAGTCAGGTGTGGTTTGATGATTCATAGATAAGTGCCAGGAACATATTCCACTCTGACCCCGAGTCCTGTTTGCTGTGGAAGATCCTGATGGGTGCACAGTACACAATGATCTCTTTTTACATGTAAACCTGCAGTGATCCAGGTCTAACGAGCTCCACGTATTTACTCCATCATTCAAATGGGGGCAAAATCTCTCAGCCAGGTTAAGTGAAACAGGTGATGTTGTGAACCTGAATAGCACAAAGGCCAGTGTCCATCAGAGCGTTCCCGAGAGGCATAAAAGTCCTGCATTGTGAGAAATTATAAATCTTGTTTAAACCATTTCAACTGCTGACAAAACTGAATTAAGTAATATTGATGCACTTGTGCAGAGGCTGTTTTTCATAACGGATGTTGCACCAGTACTTCAAGTTTATCTTTAAGCAGTTATTATAAACATGATCAGCAATAAAACTGCACAAAAGTTTAAACTCATGTGGCTGCAAAGATGTTAAATGAGCTTAACAGCAGCATAGTGTCACTGTCTACGTAGCCTCCTGGATCTTTGGGACAGTTTGCCTTTATTCCTTCATTATACTATACAGTCATTTGGCAGACACTTTTATCCAAAGCGACTTACGTGTTATTTTAAACCATTTAAGCTATTATAACCTAATATGCATGTCATTATGATGTAGAAGCCACAGATCGCATCAGATGCGCTCCACAGAGATGCACCCTGATCCTCTGCTGCCGCACTGAAGACCTCTAGAGAACAGTAACCAGGCATCTTCAGGTTTGGTGCAGTGAAAGCTGCCGGATGTTGTACCTGTTGACATGTGGAGCGGCTTGTTAGTGTTGAAAGACAGTGACTGGCTTTCATTCTTGTCATGAGCAGAGAAGAAGTGACTGGCTGCAGCCATTTTCTCCAGAGTGCATTATGTTTGTTCAGATTCAAAGTGAAGGTGATAGATCTTCAGCGCTCTCAAAACAGGAGATTGAAGGCTTGACAAGAAGATTGGACAGAAAAACCTGCAAAAAATAGCAAAGAACAGCAAAAAGTTGATCCTTAATGCAGGGGTGCATCTAGAACATTTTTAATGGGGGACCAGTAAAAGGATGGCCCATACACATGTAAATAAAACCACATTTTAGGAAGTGATTAACTAATTATTTCAAACAAAGTGACTCAAAAACCTATTTGTCTTTCTTCATCATTGATGGCTGTTTTTAGTCGTTTCTATGACTTTTACATCTCTTCATAAACTGAACGGTTTGGAAAACGATATCACCATGTTGACATTTGGTGAAATGATGCTGAATAAATGCTGCATTGTGACATAGAAAAGGGGTTCCCAACCCGACGGCCTCCCAAACACCACAGAGGTCATGAGGCTTGGACTGTTCAGAGCACAGTGTGATTTAAATCAGCTGTTTGGGTTCGCAAACCACCAGCACAATGAAACATTTGAGCAGTTGTACCTAATAAAGTGGCCGGTGAATGTATTTCTGTCTTTTGTATGTATGGACATTAGGATAGAGACACATTGCTGATGTATCTGGAATTGATCTTATTTGTTGACATGAATAAATAAAAAAAAGAGGTTTAGATTATTTCTGGGGGTCTTTTTTTTGGGAGAACACATCCAGTTTGTTGAGGATCAGATTTATGATGTAATAATTTAACAGAGAAATTAGTGTATGAAACAGTGCGACCATGGCAACCACGATGCACAAAGGACACGCGCTTTAAGATCACAGAGGATACACTGATCCACCCTTGAAATATCAAACAAGAACTTTATAATGACCATTAGGGATCCTTCCTTTACTTATTTTATCAGGAAATCATGTGACTGAGTTGCTAAGCAACCTCTCTTCCCATGCAGTCAGCCTAAAAACCTGGTAGCTTCAAGGATGTCCTGTTGTACTCTGATTCAGGCTCTGTGCAGACCGGGTGCCAGATTACCTGATCACGAGTGGGCCGAGATGGACTGGTGACATGTCCAGTACTCTGCCTCTCACACAATGATTGCTGGGAAAGGCTCCAGAAGCCAGTGACCCTGAATTGGATGAAGTATGCAATGCAGCACAAACTCATCTGGTTTGACTGCAAAAGAGATGTCTCTCTGCTGTTTCAACAGCAACACCCAAATTAACAGGGTGCATTATTCACAGATATGATCTTGCTCCTCTTTTATCTTAATTTCTACAGCAACAGTGGGGTTTAGGTGTCCATATTTTTATCTTCTGCTCCTGATTTTTCTAAAATGTTTCCCCGAAACAAACCTAATACGGGCAAATTGAGTTTACTTTTTAAAAAAAGTGATATGGAAATAAAGAAATCTATTAACATGTTCACTCAAAAGTAAAAAGGATGTGATTTAGAATTAAATATGTTTTGAAAAACATATTTGGTTTGAGTTGTTTTTTTTATTGGGCTAGTACAGAAGTTACGTACATTGTATTTGTAGTTACACACTGCTGCCACCAGAGCGCGCTAATTCCCCGTTTTCATCCTGAACACCTGAAGGTTTGGTCTTTCGTGCACAAACTTACAGAGTTCTCACTCCTAAGATTTTTAAACAATTTAATCATTTTAATAAGTTTTTACATGAGTAACTCGTTTTTCATCAAAACAACAGTATCCCCTTTGAACTAACAATACTATTTATCTAAAATATATCAATTAGAAAATATATGCGTACGAGCTGAGTGGTTAGTAGGTTTTTTTTTAGTAGAAAAAAAAGTTTCAAAGTGATTCATTGTATTTGTAGACGATCTTTGTTCAAAGGTAGTTGGTGAAGTTGTCAGGGCAGGCGAGAGTCCACGGGAACGGGAACTGCTTTGGATTACACCGGCCAGGGAAGGACAGGGGAGGTTTTAGCGCCGATATCCGACAAAACCTCAGAAGTAGGCAATCAGTTTGGCACGGTCGTTGGTCAGCAAAAAAGTTTTCTGGAATTTAAGTTTGCTTAAGGAGCGCTGGAGGGAATTTGGATATTCTCTAAGGAGTAGACGATAAGGTAGGTTATGGTGCGGATCTTTGATCGTTTGGGGCTCTCAGGAATGTTGTAGCCAGAGAGCTAATTAGCGTGCTAACGTTAGCGAAACATTCAAACAAGACTAAGCGGAGACTTCGTGCAAATATAACAATGTTTAGAGCAGTTTAGGCTTTTTATAAAAACACTGAAAGTGCAAAAAGTATAGCAAAACTTAAAAAAGTTAGCAGAAAACATTTTAAAGCAGCTGCCATTTCAGGAAAAACTCGGATTTGTGGCATTAAATACCAAATTAGCCAACGTTGTTGAAATATGCGTTTACTTTGCTGTACTCCGGTGTTTCATGGTTGGATTAGCTGGGAGTAGTTTAATTAACCTGTAAAGGTGCAGAAATCCTCTCGCACTCACCTTTAAATCAGATTTCAGTGACAGCAAGATTTTTTTGCAGGTTTTTATATTTATTTACTTTATAATATTCTTTAAGACACCAGAAACAACAATACATAGCTCCCATCAACTACAGTAAAATATCCTATGTACTACCTTCAGAGAAATAAGTGCATTTTTGGTTATAGCCACTGTGCATCTAATAGAAGTCTTTACATAAATGTAATTTACTGGCTTAAAATGCCAAATATGTCTTTTTACAGGGTGTATTTGCTGAAAATAAAGCCTTTTTTAGCTGTTTAATGACATACTTAGAGGTTAGAGAAGAATCATTAGATCTATAAATCACAGCAGTAATCCCTCTCCATGTTTTTGATTCAGGTTTTCTCTAACCTGATGGTAAATCCACCTCTGGCACTACCTGCTCTCATTTCTCAGCATGGGGGATGGCTTCATCTCGTTGTACATGTGTATAATGACAATAAAAAGGCATTCATCTTCATTCATCATGCCTGCATACATGCCGGTGTTGTGTAATCAGTGTATGATATGTGTGTGCTGGCAGTGGTTGAAGTGTGACAGTGTGTGGTTATAAAAGTCACAGGGAACCTCTGGGAGTTGTGTCTGGAGGAAAGTCATGGCAGGAGATGCCTAACTGGGACAGACTGTGCTGAATCCGAACTGTTTGGGGGCAATGTAGGTCTATATTTGGTGCGGCTGCACGTGGAAGGTCATATTGCACAACTTTACTGGTTCTGCTTATTCCTAATGGTACAGCTTATTTTTCCCCATTACCTCTTGGATTCGTTAGATAGTCATAAATATGCTTATATAATACAATGTTTTAGCAGGCTACTGAAAACATGCAACATAAAATGCTTTGGTCACAAGTGTGAATCGTTCTGCTGATGTCATAAACTTGTTTCCCTCACGGTGTCACGTTTCTGAAACTGAGACCAAAACTGTGACACAAAGTCTGAAACTAAGTTGATGATGCAAACCTCAAAGCTAACAGCCTAACGTGCATACGTAATGGGATGTTTCACCTATGCTAATGACCCATTAGGATCTGAACAGTAGTTTTGTTTACAGATCCTTTGGACAGAGAGCAAACTGGAAACATGAGAGTGTTTCTAATGTTCATGGTGGATGGATGACAGTGAAAACCACTACGTGCACATAGAAAAGAAACAATAACACATGAAGGTAACGTCATTGCAACTCGATGTTAAAGGGGACATGTCATGTAGAATCCATGTTTTTGTGCACTTCTAAGTGGGCGGATGTGGCGCATCTAGTAGAGCGGGTTATTTCCTAACCAGCAAGTTAGTGGTTCAAATCCCGGCTCTGGCGTCCACATGTCGAAGTGTCC
>JBAMHV010000008.1:21893400-21910782 GCA_037177535.1 Pseudomugil gertrudae
CTTATAAATACCCAACCTTGTTTAATTGAAGTTGAGCATACGTTTTCCCTCTTCTGCTGCAGAGTATAATTAGTGATAGTGTTAATGAGGTGTGTGCTAGCTTTCAGTGATCTTCTGGAAAATCTACCTCAGCAAAAAGATGATTGGCTGAAATGCAAACATCATGCTGCTTGCTAGACACATCTTAGTAGGAAACAATGGCAGATCTGGTGTAACTCCCACATCTAATAATGGCCCTACTCTTTCAGAGTTTTCTGACGTGCAGCCTCGAGTCAATATAAGATAAGTCTTTGTCTTAGGCCGAGGAGGCCATTGTTGTGCTGCTCACAACATTTATTCACATACAAACATGCATGTCAATGAGCCACATAGCCACAGGTCAGTATAATGGGTCTGTAATTAAATAAATAAATAAAAACTCAGTAAAAATCTGAAGATAAAAGCAATATATCAAATTCCTGTCTGATCATTTAGCAGCACTGATAAAATGATGTTCATGTACCCCAATACGCAGCTAATCCTGTGACTTCATTCAAATGTGTGTTTACGTCATGTGATTATCAGTCATTAAATACAATAGTATTTTTTGTGTCTTTAAAGTAAGAATATGCACGTTTTAATGTCAAGATAAAAACCCGACTAGATTCCTAATTGAAACTGTCAGAGTGCGGAAACATAGACATCTGATGCTTAGTAATTTAAAATCACTGTTTCTAGTATTTTCATTTAGTGTTATTAACCTTTAGAGCTGTTTTCAGAGAAAAAAATCACCTAATTAAAAAGATGCAGTGTTACTTTCTTCTGTTATTACCAGAGTCGACATATTTTCCCTTTTGCTTGAAAATGCAACACATTTCCTAAAAGGCATCCCAGGTTTGGTAGTTTTCTCCACCTTTCTCCACAGCTTTATAAAAAAGTACAGAACGCTGATTAAAGGAGGCATGAGCTGGATACAAGAACATTATTATCCAGTTTCTCTTTAGCCAGTTAGCTGCTGACTCTTAGCTGGACAATGTTGGCGTTTCTAGTGGAGATTTCACTGTGTATGTCAGAAGCCTCAAGCCACGCTGGACTGTATTCACTGGAGCAGATGCTTCCCTGTAGTCTGGATATAATGGCTGTCAAGGTCTCAGTGTGTTTTAATTTGCTGCTTCACTGCACTGTCTTCCTTCATCCCACTGCCTTCAGGGTCATAATAATCCTTCAGCATTTGCTAAGCAGTTTGTTAGAACCTCATCTAACAAATGTAGACTAAACTTTATATTTAACGCTCAGTGTTGCTCCATAAAAGATTGATTTTTTTTTATTTTAATGTGCTTTGTTCCTCATTTATTGTCTTGTCAGTGTTTGTAGCTGTCTTCAGATTCAAACCTTTAAAATCTAATTTCGGGCTGGATTTTCCTTTTTTAATGAAGTTATTGTTCTAGTTTATTTTCTTTCAGTGAAATCTGAATACAGGTGATGTAATGAGAGCAGGTTTATGCCAGAAGTTGATATGTTAAATGTTGTTTTGTGGATAAATTCCCGTGTTACCAGGTAATGTGGGCTGCTGCTGCTCATCAGGTCATTTAATGAGTTTCCCCGCAGGAATCAGCTGAACTGTCTTATACTTCCAGCACACAGAAGTCACACATTTGCACACTGCTACTGTCAAACTGAGCATTGTAGCTCTGAATCAGGGACTATTGACACTTTTTGACTTTTGCTGATTGTTTCACTTTGCAAAGTACTTGGCACTTCATTTAACCTCTCCTCCTTACTGTTCTCAATAATAACACCACTCAGCCTTGAAACCTCGCATCGGTTCTGTATGACGGCAGTAATCAGCTTAAAACCTCAAACTACCCTCTGAGGATTTGATTGATTGGAGGAAGCTTTCCTCATTTCTTTGATTACCTAATGTGGCAGGAAGTTGAGTTGGCAGGTGTCTTTGTACTGCCACACCTTGTTAAACATGGTTTATACAAACTTCTCAACTTCTGATGCTGGCTTTTTTTTTTACCTTATCCTGCCATCTTTCCTCCTCTTTTTGGTTAAAGCCTACTCTCTCTCTCACAAACCTACTTCTTTTACATCCTTGCAACCATTTAGAGAATTAGACATAAAACAGTATAGTTGCAGACTCTGCTTTTTAGGCCTGCAAACTAGGATAGTCTACTTGCAGTTTCTCAAATCAATAGCTATGATGGCTATTTTAACTTCAGGTGATGATTAAATTACTGTACATTTTATTTCTGGCAATTCTATTAGCACCAATCCCAGTAATGATAACGTTTGTGTAGTTTCTAGGCTATCTTTGTTGTTGATATTGGTGTTTTTTCAGGCATTTTAAAGGGGACATACCATGCAAAATCCACTATTTTTAGCCCTTGAATACATGGTTTTGTGCACTTTTACGTGTTTAGGAATGCAGAAAATGTACATTTGTTCCTTTCTGACGCTGCACATATGTCTTTATATTCTTTGTGGTCATTTTTTTCAGTCTGTTTAATTTTCTCTATTACATTTTTTTTATTTATTACATCACAGTATTTGCTCAGGGTTATAAGGTGTGTGTGGAGCGAGAATAAGCAGGAATTCAGACCAAAGCATTGCGGTTCTACTTTATACAGACAATAAATTAATGTTTTACATGTTAAAAGGATTTAAAAGCATCATATATCTCCTTTAACCCTAGAATGACTTTAGAGATGCTTTCTTTTAGACAAGTCACTGTCAGCAAACTGTTTTTGTTGTAGAGGAAAGATATTCCCACAGGAGTGTGCTTTAAGTTTCTATGCTGAGCTTTGTTGTTATGAAGCAGCCCTGAGGGGTTTGTAGTTCTGTTCTGTAATGTTCTGAACATGAGATGCACAGAGACACACAAAGCTTCAGGCAGTCTGACCTGTTCTGTACTTGTATAACAGAGCAGCAGTCAAACCAGGCAGGTGGTCTCCATCACTTTAAACTCCCCTGCTCTTTTCCAGCTCCAACTCAAACCCAGTTTACCCACACACATAATATGCTTACCTCCACCTGCCTTTTTAAGCTTAACTGAATACAAGATGCTGCAAAAGAGACAAAATAAATACTATCTAACATCATTTTAATTGTATATCCCAAAGGCTTTTTCAATAGATTTAGTAATCTTACATGGAATTCCCACAATGTGCTTCTTCTTATACTAAATAAGTGACATAAATCCTGTACAGCCATAAAAGTGCCCAGTTCATTGGTTTATAGTCGTCCTTTCAGGGGTCTAAAACAAGCGTTGCTTGTGAAAGAATGGCTGCATTGTTCAATCTGTGAGAAAGGCATGTGTCTTTGTTCTTTAGTGAGTTTTTTTTTATCTTGCTTTGTTTAACTTATCTGAACTCTTTACACTTACATAGTGCTTTTTATTTTAGCATTTTAGCCTGATTTGCCTTTATGTCTTTTAACAATACATTGTCATTTTAAGACGATGTGGAGTTAATTTCTACTCTAAGTGTTAATTCTTCTGATTTGTCATTAACGTTTGCAGGGAGTGCCCGTACAGTGTGTCCTACATGCAGGTGAACTGGTACTTTATCTACTTTACATTGTAGCTGGTTATGCTGCGGATGTCCACATGAATGTCCTTAGAGTCAACCAACTTTATTTTGTCTTTGTTATGTCAGACTGATGGATTAACCTGTAAACAAGTGTACATGCATGCAAATTCATCAGAGGTGAACCCCCTCCCTCTCCAGGCAGATGGCTTTGATGAATATGCTGAAGTTATGCTGGAATGACTTGTTTATTTAGGTTTGCTCTTGGATAACTTAACATGAGCTGTAACGATTTTCATTTAGTTGGAATGGAAATTAGCAAATTTCAAAACATTGATTATGAGGAATAATCCAAAATAACTCTTCCTATGCTTAGTATGATTCATTTATTAGAGACAAAATATGCGTAATATGAGCAGAGTGAGCACAATGTTCCTCACTTTGTGGAGATTTTCTTAATCCCTCAGGAAGCTTCAACTGCATATCTATGTGTGTGTGTGCCTGCTGGTTATTATGTCATCTGTTGCGTTGTGCAGGGCAGTATTACGGCATTATGAAAGGACAGGTCAGACAGTGTGCTCCGTGGCAACTCCGAGAGACCGAGCATCACTGAGCTCCCTCTCTGTTTATGTAAGTGAGTGAATCAGTTGGAGGGTATGCAGGGTCTCGGAGTGGCATCATCCGGTTTGCCACAGTGAGATGTCAGTCAGAGCGTGTCAGTGAGGAGGCAGGGGCTGCTGTGTTTTTCTGCATCATCATTGTCCTCGTCAGCACAGCCAGCTATAAGACTCATTATTCCTCTGCGGCGGTAACTCGGCTACAGGACAGCATGTACCCGGATGAGAATGAGACGGTAAGGCAGCTTCCTTATTTGTGCATGAAGTGACAGGCGGGACGCTATAAACAACAAGTTTATTTTGTTTGTTTAGTGCTGCGCGTTTTGCTTAGTCAGCATGTTTATCCAAGTAATGTGACCAAGCCATGACTCGTTACTTAAAGAGTCGAGCTTTTGGGCATTTCAGGACACAAAACTTTCATTTGCCTGTATTGTCCCATTCATGCAAGCACTGTGCTGGTTCTTAAAGTTACAATACAAGCTTTTAGTCACACTCTGCTAACGCATCTCTGCCTCACACACAAAGCAGCTGATCATGCACCTTTTGTTCATAAGCTTTTGGCACTCTTGAGTTGATCTTCCACTTGCTCAGCATGAGCTTTCAGTGATCTTTGACACCGATCGATTAGAATTCAACCCACTTGGTTTTTTTATTATAATAAATCTGTGAAAATCTGTAGCCAGAAGGAGCAGCCGGATGATTCAAACGTATCCGGAGATGCTTGAACTGGTGATTGCATGAGGCAGGATAGCTAAGAGGATGTGCTAAGCACTCGCCGTGGTTCATTACATAAGCAGATACGTAACATTTGTTTGGACAGCTGCCTGGTGAGAAGAACTTCAGGCAGCAGCAATCATGGCACAGCAGGGAAGGAGGAACTGCAGATGGGGCACAATATTTATTTAGATTTTAAATATATCGTGCAATTTGCAGGAATATTGTAGTTATACATGTACAGATTCTATTTTACACATCATTTGCTCATCACTTTAAATCTGGATTAATTTGTAACCATTTTAAGTACAACAGCTATTTTTATTTTCATTATTCATCTTCATTTATTTGATTTTCTGTTTATTGCTTAATAATTTTACTTTATTGGTTATTTTTTTGGTAATATTATATCTCATACCTGCTACCTACATATTTTCCTCATAAAAATTCTTAGTCAGAATTTTTGGTACAACTATATAATAATACAATAAGTATTATTTAAATATTCTGCTATAACATTACAAGACAAGTTTCTGGCAACAATGACAGGCACATGTCTGCCTGCAGGTTTCTGCCACTCCTTCACCGCTGTGTGCTGCTTCAAGTGTTTTGCAATGCTTTCAGCTCCTTTCTGTGTTTTATTAATGGGATTTAGGTTGAAAACAATCCAGCCTTTCTTTAGAAACTGTTCTTTTGTGCCGTTTGGTGTGAACTCCAGCTATTGATCCATGATCTTTCACCTTAGAGCAAGTTTCCTGACATCTGAGGGCACGTCTCATTCTAAAATGCTCTGGTTTCATGGTTCCAGTCATTAGATCCCATACTTTCAGAGGCATTACAACAGTCCCATATCACGATTACACCTCCAAGTAGGATGTCATTTATATGTTTGCTATAATTTCCGGCTTTAAACGGACATATAGAGCTCTGCAGAGCATTCAGCATGTCTATAAAAGTCTGTAGTGACTTTTCCTGTGGAGACCTACGATGAAGGCTCGTTATGTGCAGGTTTTTATGCTGTAGTGTAATCTCAGACATTATCTGTGTAGGAGGCCTCAGAGATCAAAAGTTTGAGCCAATTATAACTTCCAACTCATCTGATCTTTCTCTTGAATCACCTGCAGGTAAGGCAACTACATTTGTTTTGGCTATTTTGTTGACAAGAACTTTGTTGGTAATTTTCCAGCACGGTTTCTTTCTCACAAGGACTCTGTGATTTTTGCATCGTGGTTATTTTAAAAAGGTACTTGTACTCTTGCTAATCAAACTATTCTCAGTTTACTGAACAGAACATGTCTATTAGGGTTATCACAATAATGAAATAATGTTAAACTCCATATACAAAGGAGAATACACGAAACTATTATTGATACTACAGGGAAATACACAGATATTTATCCAATAAAATTAACAAATGAATGAGAAAAGACATTAACATTGTAAAATAAAAGCATAAATAAATAAAGCATTATTTTTTACCTAACATAAGTGTCCTTTTCCTCACCGCACTTGAACAGATCCAGTAAATGAAACACACAAACTAGCATCTTATTAAAGCAGTGCTCTCATTTCTTATTATAAGGAAGCCTGAGGATAACGTTCACATAATACATCAGACGAGAACCTCTGTAAACCTGTGATATAATATACTCAGCAGATGTCGTGTTAAACTTTAGTGTGTCTGATGATTTAGTGTCTGGATTTCCATTGTTGCTGAAAGGGTGGAGTTATGTTTGTGGTTGTAAAGGTCTGGCTGTTGGTCTCCTCTCAGTCTCAGGGTGGGATTGTAGAAGATGCAGTACATAATGATTATGGAGTTGTGTAAGCCTGGCTACATGGCTATATAACTATATGGATTCCAGTATGATGGCTAAGTAACTATGGATGCTAGCAGTGTGGCTAGATCTCTATAACTGTGGATAACAGAAGCGTGGCTAGGTATTTAACTATTGATCCTAGCAGCATGGGTATATCACTATTAACTATGGATGCTAGCTGCATTGCTGTAACTCTGAATGCCTGGTATGACCTTTGACTTCATTTATGAATTCAATCATTTTAAGTCAAAGCTGGTTTTCCGAGGCACATCGGTGGAAAATAAGAGTGCATAGTTTAATCAAATGAAGGTGAAGTGCAGAGAGGAGCGAAGATACAGCTAGCCATGTAGTTAAGGCAAGGCAAGTTTATTTGTATAGCACATTTTTTGTGCAGGAAAATTCAAAGTGCTTTATATAAAGCATGAAATGGCATCACAGAAGGGCAGGAATACAAACAGAAAAAAGCTCAATTAAATGCAAATGATTATAGTTCAATAACATTTGAGATTTTTGTCAAAAGTATCTAAATATAAAATGAGCTTTTTTCATCTATGTTAAGATTTTCTGCATTTTGTGAAGGAGTTAAAGTGTTTGCTCAGTATTCTCGTTGCATCAAAGGACCACAAAGTTGGTTTACTGTCAACAATTCATGGTACAAGAGAGGAAAAATGTTTGTTTCTTTCCTGAGGTGGTCAGATCAACGTCCTCCATACCCTCAAATGTGCATCTTAGCAGCCACTAAGTGGTACTTAAGTGTTTCACTGTAATTTAGCAGTTTAGTGTAAATAATGGTTTGCTTTCTGCCCTTCTTGTCTGTACTGGAATGAGTGCATTACAGAAAGCTTCCAGTTGGAAGCACCGTCTTTGTGCACTTTGCTCTTTTTGTAGTTCAACAAGTAAAAAGGCTAACTTTGCAGCATGAAAACTTTGTGATATTATCTCAGGAGATGTTTAGAAATGTGAAAATTAAGTAGCTGTTTTCAGAGTGTGTGACATCTGAGCGGCAGATTGTGAATGATGCAGGTCACTGCCACATTACTCAACCTGTTATTATGCTCTTATTTCTGTTTTAATTTAGTCTAAGTACTAGTTTTCCAGTTTAAACAGAAACTGTGTCAACAGGCAGAGCAGCTATGATATAAATATGCTTATTTAAAAACTGTAAGTGGCCTGAATAATGTGCAGTGTATGTGATTTTTCTGTCTTTGTCTTCTGGTTAATTCTCTCCTCTTTACTCAAGGCAGATGTAACAGTTTTAATAGCACGTGGATGCTGCTGCAACTCATGGATCTCTACTCTTAGAACAACCCCGTCAACGAAAATGTTAAAGACTTGACTTAAAAAATCACCTTATGTTATTGTGTCTTGATATTTTGTGTTTGTTTGTGTGATTTTGGCTGTTTTAAACTCTTTTTTGCATGCATTTAAAGCTGTGTGTGCTACCTTCCTGTTCGTGGTATCACAGGCGTTATTTTGTTTTGAGTTATTTTAAATGTTACCAATCTGCTCTCTCCTCCGTCACATTATGGAACAGGATTCTTTTCTTTTCAGTGGGCGGCCTAGCCTTTACTCTAGTTTCCAAGGTACAGACGAAATGGTGGGATGTAAAGGATCTGTACACGTTTGTGTGGTTTTCAACAGCTAAAGCTCAAATGAGGACAATTCAATCAGACTGGTTGGTCTTCAATTACAAAGACCTACTTTCTCAGAGCTTACTGTGGGAAGCTTTTATGTAAGCAGGTCACTGCATCCGCAGTAAATGAGTTTTTTTTTCCCACCCCTTGTTTTTTTTTTTTTAACCCTTTCCACAAAGACCCAGCTCCTCTTGCATCTAGGCTTGTTGTGACAGCGTTGGTACACACTGCAAAGGTCAGAGGATAACCGAACCACTGCGCACATTGTGGTAAAATGAAACGGTTCTGGATCAATGACAGTATCATCCCAGCTTAACCTTTGCTCCTGTGTGGCATATGGCTGGTGTAAGGCTCTGTGAGGGTTGTTTATTTTTGCACAGTGTTATATGTAAATCACTAAAAGATTGTGGAGGGATTTTGAGTTTGGTTATGCAGGTTACTGGTCAGATATCGGTACGCCTACAACAGATTGCAGTGAGTAACTGTAATAAACTGTGCCTGTGTTTTTAAGGCGGGCTTTCTGCTTACACAAGATGATGAGCCCACATTGGCATGTGAATGCAGTTGTGGATGCGATGTTCTAGAGATGAACAGGTTCTAACGTTTCCTCATAGCTCAGGGCCTCTTTATTAGAAGGTAAATCATGCATTAGCTTAGACATGCTAAGACAAGTATTGACAGTAGCTTGTGGTATAATCGTCGGCGTGCTTCACCTTTTCTTTGTACATTTGCAGATTTAAATCCACACTGCAGCTCATCAAATATAGCTGGCTTTATTCTGGCTGTTAAATGTTGGTTGCTTTATTTATTAAATAAATGTTCTGCATGACGGCAAGGTTGTTATGTTGGCAGCTCTCTCAACATGCACTGGAGCAACAGATTTATGCTTATGTGGCATTGTTCCTGGAGTTACTCTGAAGCTCCTCAATGCTTTTAGTGTTTCAACACGTAAATCAGTGTTAAATCATACGTTGCCAGTGAATGTATCATTTGAGTAATATTGGTACGTTGACAACGGTAGATTAAAGATTCAAAGTGTTTACATGGACACTAATTACAGAGATTGAAGAGGTTTTCATGCTAAAGGAACCTTTTGGATGTATAAAAGCCATTAATCTGCAAAACTCTTACAGCCTGTAAATCTAATTCTGCTTGAAAAACAGCACGTGAAAGGGGACCTTCCAACCCAGCAGTAGAGGAAATTGGACTGCAAACATGCATGACCATCAAAGGGACTAATCTGATAGTTGTGATAATGGAATGTGATTCATTTACATGCACTTTCTGAGTACATATGTGGTGGTATAACTTGCTGTTATGTAACGTGCAGTTTTTGTTGAATATGGCGGCACCCACGGTCTTTAGGTACAGTTCTACTCCTTTAGTTTTTAATAGATATGTCTGTTTCAAGCTGGTGTGTTATGGTTGTGTTCTATTTGCTGGTCACATGTCAGCTTTACTGCTCAACATTGACCTTGCAGTTTCCAGATGCGTTGCTGATCAATGGACCCACAAGGCCATTGAAAACTGACCAAATTACACACGTAAACAGTGCAGGAGACAAACAGAAATATTTGTGCGTCATGTGAATGTTTGCCTTCATTTATACTCCTGCTGCTGCACAGCATTGTGTTTTTCTTCTGTGGTTGGCAGTGTGACTGTTGGGATTAAAAAACAGAAGCACCACAGATTTTTTGCACATGTGCAGGTGTGAAAAAGTGTGAGTGTATAAAGACATGAGAGTATTGTAAATCTGATTTCTCATGATCAGATAACCTCCATTACCAGATAAATCATAAATTAAAACTGGTAAATAAACTCATTATGCTAGTTTGATTTGAATCAATGCTTTTACCTTATTTAATCCTTATTTATTCAGGTGAACATCTTAGTGACCAAAATCCACGCAGAGACCCGAACAATCAGACGTCCTCCAACTAGAAGGTTAGCCTTTCGATCTCAACCTCCTCTGCAGGCTGAAATGTCTTTGGCAAGCTACTGCATCCCACATTAGCTCAAGATATGCTAATTAGAAAGGGTCAGAAAGAAGATGGATGGATGGGTGAATGTTGGGTTGCTGCAGTAGCAGCAGATTTCTAAAACGGCTGTATGGAGAGGCCATCTGCCTCAAACATGATTTAATCTGCTGAATGTTAAACAAATCCTTATTAAAACAACAGTATTAAGCTTTGATACAACACATCGAACAGCAAGGCTTGTTTGCTGGACCTTGAATAAATTTAGCTCAGAATAATTCCTTCTTGGTGTGGAGAGACGGACAGATGTTTGCCTCCCAGCTCTAGCATACCAAGGTTTCCACCCCAGGCTTCAGTGCCCTCAGATCCATGGGTGTCTGTTCCAGCCTGAACCTCTTATCTTTCCCGTTTCTGCCTGGAACCAGATGGTTTGCAGCAGTTGGGCTCAGTTAAATCCCTCCCAGGCCTTGCTGTCCACTGGAAAGCACTCCTGGCTACATTAAGCCCTCCCCATCCTCTAACAACCTCCTTTCAAAACCATTTTCACACCTTCCCTGTAAAGTTCTGTTTCTAAAAGTTTAGTCAACACTTCTCTAAGCTTTGTAGCCAGCTGTACCAGCCTTGAACATCCCTTGGGTTTGCACAGATCAAAGTGGTTTGTGTAGAATTTCTCTCGCTGTGGGAAATGGTGATCAGCTTGGTTAAAGATCCAGATTAAAGATTACTGAATGAGCAAGTAGACCTGCAGAGTTATTCTGGGAAATTGGCTGCACAATATCGGCATCTCTTCTGCAGGATGAAAGCTACTTAACTTCCTGTTCAGGTTTGGCCACTGCCATAATTCCATTTCAGATTAGATTAGTAGATTATTCTCTGATATCTGCCTGTCTCCTCTTCTTCCATTTCTCTTTCTCCCACGCCTGCCTGCAGTAATATAAAGTGCCCGATGACATTAGCTTTATGAGATTGGGAGACTTAGTGACCGCTTTGTATTGTTTAACTGGTTTGACATGAGCAGGTTTTTCACATTTACTGTCTGACAAGCCAGAGAGACATGATGCAAATGGAAGAGCAGAAATTCAGGTTCAGGCCCAGTGAATTACTGGTAGTGTGAATAGGAAAAGAAAATAATCAGTTGAAGTTTGAATAACAAGTCAAACTTTCCAGTACTGACTGTTATCTGCCAGCCTCTCGTACTGTAGTCAGGTGTAGATCCATGTTTAATCTGGTGCTGGGAGCTGTTCTGCTTCACGCTGGACCAGAGGGAGTGTGTCTGAGACAGATGCAAACAGCTGCAGCTTTGGTTTTTAGTATGTTGGAGATAAAATGTGCAGAAAGAGGAGAAAAAAGCAACCAGGTCTGTCAGGGAGGGGCAGTAAAAACAAAGATGGCAGCCACTTTTTATTTTTTTGTTCTTGTTTTATAGGAATTTGATTTGTTTTGTCTTCATGACAAATGGGACTGGGTCACTCGTTGCTCGGCAACATGGCGAGGTGTACAGTAAATTATTCCAGTGATTGTTAGATCACATTCTGAGTTAGCATATCTGATTATCTGAATATTTGTCCTCATGCTTTAAAGATGAAAGTTCTTTATATGTGGGGCAGCTTCTTCTTCTGTGGTGGCTGTCCAGCACCTCAAAAGGTGGACATGCTCTCATCTTGCCCGTGTTTGCTGTTACTCCTTTTCTTGAGCTTATTGATTATTTGGTTTGGCTTTTGGCTTTTCCTGAATTAACCTAATTAAAAGATAAGTAATACAGAGGACTGGCATTTAGGCCTATACCAGGGGTACTCGGTTCAGATGCAGTCTAACAGTTTTTCCATGTATCCTTGCTCTAACGTAGCTGACTTAAGTCTTTGTGCAGAACCTGATGGGCTGTTAGATCCTTTAAGTTTGATTCAGTTTTGTCAAAGCAGGAATAAACCTGCTGGATTTTGTTCCTTATAGAACCAAACTGAATACTCTGGTACATACCAATGAAGAGCTACTTTTTTATTTTTTAAAGCCCTTTGGTTCAGGGACCAGCTCAGAGTCCTGCTGGTGTGAAAGGGTTTATGGAGGGTTCGATTTAATAACTCTTCCCCTTCAGCCTCAGAAGTGAAGAGATTGGGAAATCAGTGTAGATGGCAAGTCCACCGGTGTTTATGTCCATTAGCCTTGGTTTTATTCTTAAATATTTAGCCACCATTTCTGTTAAGAAGGAAATTCCTTTAAAAAATAGAAAGTCTAGTATTGAAAGCAGGGGAAATGTCCAGGTCGGTTTCTCATTTAAAGGCAGATTTTAGTTCCCAAGAATTCCCAAGAATTTTACTTCTTTTTTCCTTTGTAGCATAACTGAACAAGACATAGTTTTAATTAAGGTCATTTTGTCTTTCCTTTAAACATTCTTTAAGCCACTCATCCAGATTCGGTGCCACATCTCATTTTTCTTTTCAGGTTGGGACATGTTTGAGCAGCTGTGCTTTGTGAAAGCTCAGACACATTGCAAGAGTTTCCTTTATTCCCCCTCTGGTTCACATCAGGATGACTTTGCATGGCTGCTGAAGCGATGCAGGTTGCTCCTCGCTACATATTGCTTCCCTCTGAAACTCAGGGACACAGAACGGCCAACTCTACCTGCATCGTGCAGTTTTTCCTCATTCCTCCAGTTTCTATTTTTACATCCTGTTTTGTTTTTTTTGCACAGATGTCCTTTTATCTGTACCACAATTTGCATTAACAAATGCTACACTAGTAGCATCTGGTGGACTTAGTGGTTCCAGTATCACCGCTGGGATTTAATACCATGCTCGGCCTAGTTTTTTTTCTTTATGTGTCCAACAACTTTCCAGTTCATAACCTAAAAACCGCTGCTTTAGACCTACATGAACTGAACAATAAAAACATAAATATAAAGATAAAATGCTTTTTGCATACCTAACTCATCAAGCCTTTCTTTATTAACCTCATAAAGCCGTTCATAAAAAGAAGTCCGTGTATGCTACAGGGATCATGTTTAGCCAGAAGGATCTTTATTCCTGCATCTGCAAATGAGTTGTACTGTTGAGGCATGTGGCTGAGAGGGAGGACGAGACTTCTGGCTTCATCTTGGTAGCTGGAGGAGAAATATTTGAGGGCGTTAAAACATTTATTTTTTTTGCTCTCCACATTCTTGTAGTTGTGCAAAAACAGGTTGCTACATGACCCTGCTGTGAATAAGAGGTGTGTGTGTGTGCATACGCGTGTGTGTGTGTGTGTGCTAAATGAGCAGTTAGATGCACAAAAAAGGAGCAAGGTGATGTGGAAATGATAAGAAAATGTGGTTCGTGTAGATTTTTGCTGCAAAATATTTCCTCTTTTAACAAGAAAATACTGGAATGAATCATCACTTGCCAATTTTCCAATGTACTCTTGATTCTACTTTTTTTTGGTTTGTTAAAATGATTATTTTAGGTAGGAAACATTTTAAAATGAATTATTACTTGTACACAAACTCTTCTTTGCTGTGTCAAGCAGCTGAAAACTAAAATGCATTCATATTAAAAGTACATTTAGTACTCTACCTTTCTGAGGCGAGTTTCTGTGTTACTGCTGGAACTAAATAAAACTTAACGGGGTCCATCTGTCAGCATGTCCTATATACAGTCCAGCAACCTAGTTCACCCAAACAGGCCAGTGTTGCGTCAGACATGCACATTTAGGTAAGTTACTACTTGCTTTTTCTTCTATTTGGGCATCTAAAGGGACAGTTTTCATAGTTGATATCAATGTTATTAAATCACATGAAACTACAGTGGTTGTCCATGTCCTGTTTAATTCACAGCAGCTGTTATTACACAGGTTTCTTGTTTTCTTACACTTGGTCATTTCTGTGTTCTGCCATGATTTTATGTTTTTTTTTCTCTTCTTTTAAAAAGCTTGTGTTGTATCTCAGGCCTGACTTTTTCCAGGGCCCACTCATTGATGTAGTCCACGGTTGTGTTTAGCCCACTCAGGGTTTCCATTACCTCTCACAACCCAGCAGAGCTTTTTCTGATTCCTCTCCTCATTAGCTCTTCATCAGATCTTTTTTCCCTTCTCTGACTGCTTCTTTCTGTCTCTTAAAATGTCTCATAATCGTAACGGGGAGCTTTACGGGCAACCTTGTGTCTTGGTTTAGTATATAAGCAATATTTAGACACCCCTCCTTCATGAGCCCTGCTGTTATTTGACTTCTCAGCAGTGTGTTTAACCTCATAGTCGTTAAAGATGACTCACAAGAGAAACAAGGTTTTGGATGGGTTTTCAAGTATAAAACAAGTAGTTGCTGGCAACGGTGAATGTTTATGTGACTGATATACACTCAGGGACTGTTTAATAGTTTCCTGAAAGTGTGTTTGATGATGACGGATAACTAATTTGGAACTTTTTAGGATACAAACTGGTTTCTCAGATGGACATGGTCCACTAGTACTACAATCAGTTGCAGATGTATTTTCTTTCTGATGAGCCCGGTTGATTCATCTTTACGCAGGTGATTTGAAAAGCTTTACAGGAGTTGTTTGTATCTGTCACTTTTTTTGGATGGTGAAATTCAGTAAAGCTCTTTAGAGTGCTGTAATTAGTGTAAACTGTTTGTGGTTGGGGATACTGGTTTTAGTACATGTTTATTGTCTTTCTTTAATAGAAGTGGTCCCCACACTCGTTATGTGTTTGTCATTGGAGTTCTGGCCCAGAAGCAACATGAAAACAAGCCTTTCTGCGAACAGAACGTGTGTTACGATGTTTCTCAGAGGACTGTGTTTCAACCTGACTCGAGGCAAACATTTAGCTCCGACTGAGTAAAGTCTGCTTAGATAATTGCAGCTCCCCACTGAGCCTCCTCTTTTCTTGCTGTTTTTACTGTGCTGAGCTCAGTGTTGCGTCCCTGCTCTCTGAGTTAATGGACGCATAGCTTCGTTCATGAATATGAATAGATGTAAAGCACATTTGGACCCATTGACCCTGAAGGACTGAGCTCTCTGCATTTGGAAATAATAGCCGTTCCTGAACCACCTGTGAGTCCATCCTGATGTGGAAACTGACAGGATGAGGAGGAACAAATGTGCCTCGTTCCTTAAACGGTGTTTAATGATTTACAAAACATACGATCCACCTTCTGTCAATAACCACTGCTATTTACTGTTGTTATGGCAACAGCCTGGGAAAATCCTCTGAGTGATCAAGTTTTGTACACTTGCATCTGAAATTATTCATACTGATCAATGAATGAATCTATAGGGTATAAAACAAAATAACTTATTTACAGATAGCAGATGCACCTATCATGTTTCATAGAAATTACATTGATACACATAATTTACTTCTCACGATCGCAGTCAGAATAATAATCTTTACAGGTAACTTAGGTTGAATTTCTGGTAATTCACTGAAACTTTGCACTAATGAAATGGCAAATTATCAGTCAGATGCCTTTTGGCACAGCGTAAGAACAAAATACCACAACATAAAGAAGAATCACCCCCTAAGATTTCTATTACCTAATGATGCCTTTAGTTATCACAGTTACAAAGTTTTAGCTCAAACATGAACACGATTCAGGGAATATTGTAGTTTTTATATTGTTGTTTTTTTCAAGTCTGTTGCTGAGTTATGTATGACCTGAAAAAGCACATAAATCAACAAGGTTTCTTTAAAACTTAAGCCATCACTGTTGTGTTGTAAAGGGCTGACCCTTGTTTACAGTAACATGCAGTTATACAAACATGCATAAATCGTATATAAACAGAGAAACATACAGTTAAACAAAACTGTACATAAATACAGTAAGAGTCTTGCATATGCAATATGCATACACCAGATATGAACCATAAAGACAGGCTAAACATGTTGGATGTTACCATGGAGTTAGTTTCAGTTTGTTATATAGAAAGTTCAACATAACCAGAGGATAAAAGCCTAAAGCGGATTTTTTTCCCCCTTATGCAAGACCTTGTAGAAACCCCAGATCCAGCTGGACATCTAACCTAAAAAAGCTTCACACTCTGTGCTGTAGATACTGACAGATTAGTCAAATGCAGAGTTGCTTCTCTGTATGCTGGACTTGAAGAACTTGTTTGGGGAAAATGAGCAGAGTTCAGTGGAAACCAGACACTCATGGAGACATGAAAGTAAAAATAACTGGACAGGTGTATAAACTGCAGGTGTTCTGTCTCGGTTTAGCTTTTTAACATGTCAGTTTACCTGTGAAAGGTTTGGCATGCTGTATGAGGTGCGCTTTAACATTTTCTGCCGCAGGCTATGAGGAGTAAATGTTTTGTGTAACTGTCTTACCACCTGGGTTTGTTTTGTCCATGATATTTGTTGCTTTTAAAATTTAACATTGCCCAAATCAACAGGTTCTGTGGGTAGTACAGCTGATCCCCACGCCATATACAAATGTTTTTCTTTCTTTTGTTTGTTTGTTTTTTCCAGAGTTGCTCTTCAAAACTGTTTGTCATTCTGTTTACCTCAGATCTTGTGTTCATGCTTTTGTTCGGATGAGCATCTCTAGTATTCAAGTCTATGTTGTACCTCAGATTTGCACACATTACCTCCTGTTACATGCCAAAAGTACTCTGAAAACATGTGGGCGTCATGATACGGACGCATCGCCAGCAATAAGTATCTTTCAGCCCAAACGCCACAGATGTGGAGCATCTCTAATGTCTCCCTCGGCTGTTTAAGCCATTAACAATCTAAGATACCACATCCATCTGTGGGATTTGTGGGCCAAACTCTTATGATGCGGTTGGCCATTTGTTTCAGGGAGATCTTATAAAAGCAGCTGAAAAACTTTATCTGTGGTGAAACTTTCGGTTTCTAATCTGAAGGAATTTGTTTTTGTGCTAAAGATTTTAATCATTTAGTGTGAGCATTTTAAGTTTATTTAAAGCTTTCGTGAAGCTTAAAGGAGATGTATCATGTTTTTAAATCCTTTTAACATGTAAGTCATTAATTTATTGTCTGTATAAAGTAGAACCGCAATTCTTTGGTTTGAATTCTTGCTTATTCTCGCTCCACACACACCTTATAACCCTGTTCTGAGGTGTGTATCGCTCCACACACACCTTATAACTCTGTTCGGAGGTGTGTATCGCTCCACACACACCTTA
>JBAMHV010000008.1:21956058-21967876 GCA_037177535.1 Pseudomugil gertrudae
ACACATCCTGATGGAAACGCTCTGTTTCTGGGTATAATCGTGTGAGACCGGGTGGAGTAGGTACTAGTGGAAAAGCATCTAAACTGGTCACATGATCGAGTCATTTATGTGTTAATGCAGAAAAAGCGTCTGTCACAACTCTGCAGTATAAACTGAAAAGTCAGAAAAGCCACCTCATGAGAGTATAAAAACGATCTATAATGTAGGGGTTTCTATCACCGGATTTATATTGTGATGTTTAGGTTTTGCACAGTTCCGGTGGGTAACAGGATTACGAGACCCTCACAGTTGACAAGTCTTTGTTTTGGTCTGAGATGCCAGTTTCCTGATATGACTTCCAGTTTGGTGCTCTTGACCTTCAAAGTATACATTATTAATATCTCTGTCTTTTAATGGTGCTTAAATATGATTGTTCTAATTTCACAATTTTAAGCCGATACTCAAAGCATCTCTACGATTAGACAAGCGAACATATCTGCTTCTTAAGAGGAATCCGTGCTGCGTTTAAAGAGCTCTGATTGGAGGAGCGTCTGAAATCGACAAAGAGCCTCTTCTTTATCTGAGGACCGACGCTGAATGTTAAACTCCCTTCAAAGGACTCCAACAACCATTCAAAGAGGGAGAGTGGATATACGTACAAGCGTGAACACGTACAAGTGACCTAATTTTGCTCTCATTATCTTCACAACCATCAAATATAGATGAAAATAATCTTTAAGAAGAAAGGACATTTTTTTAAATGCAATTTAAATTTACTCTTGTGGTCTAGTTGGGCCAAATAAAGCTGATAAATCAACAAATAAACAAGAAGTAAGGAACAATGATGTAATCTAAATAACCGCATTGTTATTAGGAGTCATGAGGTTTCCTTTCAGATTATATGTAAGAGAGAGCCAGCATGCTTGCACAGTCCTGGAGGGGCCTAATTCACCACTTGTACACAGTTCAAGTGTCTTTTATTTCCACACAGACCTCCTTCATTCAGTCTGTGTTGGAGTGTGCAAAATAAAAGCTGGCAGAATATCAAACATTACTCATATTCTCTATGTTCCCTTTTCACTGCGATTTCTTCTTCTCTCACTGCCCTGCGCCCTTTCTCCTTCTTTTATTTCTACACCTCCTTCAAATGGAAATCCATCAGTTTACCCGGGAGCTGTTTGAAAGAACTAGATTTCTATAGCACCGTTTTGAGGTCTGTTACACCCTGAATGGAGCCATGTTAACCTCACGAAGAATGGATTTTATTGAGGTACAGCCAGACTCCTGCAATGCCAGGAAAAAAGACAACATTCATAAATCAACCCTCAAATTATACTCAAAAGCTTATTTTGGGATGGCCTTTTTCAGCCCGACTCAGCCAATTACAAAAGCAAAGAAAACCAAGTGATACACAGAGATAAAAGCGTTATTACAGGGAAAACTATTGTTCTTCCATTTTAAGATATATTGCATAACTAGGGGTTTAACTTAAAATAATTTACATTTATGGATATAATCACATACATTGAAATAAAACAATTACTTTTAGTCTATGTAGTATTAACATTTTAAATTGTGGATTGAGGTTTTACACATGCACAGTTACTGGATTAGTCCAATGGAGGGTCAGACACAACTGCTGCACATTGCTAATTGTGTGTTTTGTTAGGAAAATTAAATGATTCTTGAAACAGAGACCTGATCTGTTAATCACACGAGCAGCTGGTTGATGAGCATTAGATTAAATGTCCAGTCTCTACAGAAGTAGTGAGAAAAATGTTTAAATGGAAACATCCATTTCCTCACCGATAAAAGTGTGACAGCACCGAGCTGGGTTCTTACATCAACGTTACCCATTTTCAGTGGCGGCATGGGCTTATTTATTCTAAAGCTGCACCTGTGAAGGTGGCGGTGGAGGCGTAGTTTGCAGGAGATCACTGTTGGTTTAGTCTACCAAGATTAATTTTCAGATCCAAGACCAGGGCTGTCCAAGACATAGGCTGTATATGAAAGATGGGCCGAGCTCCCAGTAGGTTTCTGAAGAGGGATAGTGAAGCTCGTTGGTCGGTTCCTACTGTCGCAGGTATGACTTCTACTGAAAATGAGGAAGTCACGTGGTTCGTGGAGCTGCCGATGGTCCCGAACATGGATAAGTCTACTACTGACTTCTGTTCTTTCTCATTGTTTCAGAAGAATATTCTCTGGTAAGTTGCTGAAATTGAAACATTTTTTGATGTTGTGAGGCATCAGCTGAATATGCAGCAATAGATTAAGTCATCTGTGTTTTTTTTATTTGGTTAGTTTTAGAGTTTTTGTTGTGAAATTAACATACTAGTGGTAATTTAATGTGGTTAGCTAACAGGAGCCCCAATCCAGTCCCTGTAGACTCCCGTAAGTCCATTATTTGCTTATTTATTAGCAGCGTTTTGTCCTGTCTAGGCTACCCCACAATATGGGAAACAACTATGGTATATAGATAGATAGATAGTTTTGTTCCCATGTAAATATTTACATTAATTTCCTGGTTTTAAACTGTAAATAATTACCAGCATATTTATCTTTTTTTCTGTGAGACTGACTTATTTAGTGGAGTCACACATCCTGGAAGATACAAAGCCTCACAAACAGCAGCATTAATGGGGAAATATCTTGGTCCTGCTGGATAAATGTGGATGCTACTAGTCAAAAAATTAATGTAAAAAATCTGTAATAATTGAGTATTTTTCAGATGATGCCCATGTCTGGTGAAACTTCATGATTTCTCTGCTTGATGCAGCTGATGCAGTTTTCCATCTCGTGCTTTTTGTCAGCATGAAAACATGAATGTGTTGCTGCTGCAGGATGTCCAGCTGATGTCACATCTCAGAAAGCTTCTCACTGTTTCTCTGCAGCTCCACGCTTGCTCTGAATACATCTCATTCAGTTTGCACGGGTTCTCTCCATCTCTGTGAGGCTGTAGAATAAAATTACATTGTATAAATAATTGTTGTATTCTTTCCTGTTCGTCCTGTAGGAGGATGAGTTGTAGCATTCCCATGCTAGCATGACTGGTGACCTGTCCAGGATGTACTCCCGTCTCTTACCCACTGATTACTGGGATAGGCTCCCTAACCATGACCCTGAACTGGATAAAGTGGTCTGTAAAAATAGGTGGATGGATATATATATGTTTGTTTTGGTTGGTTTAATTGGATGGACTTCTGTATGATGCTGTATTATTTTACACCCATTGCTTGTTGTCACTTTGATATGTGAAAATACAGATTATGTTTTAAAAAATGTGGCAAACAGAGCGTGAAAACAACGACAAAGTGAACAAAGAGGAGATAAAACTTGAACACTGCTGCCCCATAGTTTTTCCTACGTGCACCATTTTAATGGATTTCATGGCACCAGTCGAGTCTCCATTAAAAAAAACTCTTGGTTTCCTTTACAGCTGTGCTTCAGCTTCCACTTCCTGCCCCACACAAACACACACACAAAAAAGACTTTGTCGAGGCAATGACCCACATTTTCAGAGTTTTATTCTGAGTGCTTGCTCCTGTAAGTGCAATAAAAGCTTCGGAGAAAGTAATCTAAACTTAAAACACATAGAAAAGCAATATTCTCCACTGCTCCCATCCACCACTATTAGTTCTATACAATTACAGTGAGCTTGTTTGATTTATGGGAAACACTCAGAGAAAACTGAGCTGATGCGTGATACACCACTGTGTGCATCAGCCAGTAGCGGGTTTGTTACAATAAAGCTAAAAGTGCTTACTGGAGACGAGTCTGCTCATCAAAGTTTTATAAAGAAAGTTGCAGCACACATTTTAGATAAGATTTAGATAAGTTGCTCTTGTTTAGTAGCAACGATAAGCACTTTTAAAAAGATCATTGTTAAAGCATAAACCTTGTTTTTCTACTGTGATAAGATTTATATTAAATGAAAACACAGGAGAGTTTACAGATGTTATGGTTAGCTGTAATGTTCTCTGGGTTTACCAGAGGTCTTACACTGCATTTATTAACAAGGCTTCTGAGCTGCAGACTGTCAACACAACAGAGTCCATTTACATCACAGAAATGATGATGTGATATTTCCCTTTATTTCTCAGGTTTTGAGGAATTCTTGTCACGTTCCACCTGATGGAGCCAGGAATTCCCAGCAGGTCCCTGAATTTCCTCTGGCTTTGATTGTTAACTCACTCCACCTGTGCAGGGCCATATTAAACCTGAATGGCAACTCTTTGTCACCAGATTGTCTTGGTTTCCTTCTCGTATGCATCCAGCATGTTCTTCTGCTTGTTGATAGGATTTTTGACCCTCTCTCTGGATTTAGGGGGTGGCTGTGGCGCATGTAGTAGAGCGGGTTATTTCCTAACCAGCAAGTTAGTGGTTCAAATCCCGACTCTGGCGTCCACATGTCAAAATGTCCTTGAGCAAGACACTCCTGGTGCTGCGTCACTGGTGTGTGAATGTGTCAAATAGTGCACGGATGTGTAGAAAAGCACTATACAAGTATTTACCATTTATCAAATCTGCGTGCACCCTGTCTGATAACTCTGTTTGCTGGATTATTGATCTCTGACTTCTGGAATTGTTTAACAAACTTGGATTTTGGATTTTCTCCCTCCTCTTTTGAGCACCTTTTTTAGCGTGACTCATCCAGTCCAAACCACTCTCAGCTACAGACTGTTCTCCTGAATAATAATCTTCTTTGTCCATCAGTGCTCCGTCAAGCTGTCTGAGAGAAACCATTGGACTCACCGCTTCAGCATTATCTCACTTTGATTGTAACATATATTACTTCTTTCCAATCCTTGTGTCTCTGAAACATTATTTGGTTCAGTTTGCTGAGTTGTAACAAAATGAAACTATTGACTAAACATGAGTAAAGTAAATGGATGCATTGTTTTTATTTAGAACATGATGAGAAACCTGGAGGATTTCCTCCCTCCTGTTTACTGTTTCAACACATGATTTGCCTTCATGGCCCTAAAGCAGAAATAACCCATTAACCTCTTGATCCTGAAAGCAAGTGAGGCACAAACCGCTTCACCCTGATTTAGCGGCGTCATTAGCTTCCACATTAATCCCACAGCGGCAAGTTCAGCTTCTGCAGATGTTTCAAACTAAACAAACAGCTCTGCAGCTACTGAGGAAGATGATTACAGCGGAATAATTCAGGAAGAAGACGTAGCACAGGTGAGGCATCGGGGTACCGGACAAACAGGCCATTTCGATGCTGAGATATCAGAGCTTTGAGCAACAGACTGAGTCGTTTTATGGTTACTTGACCTTTTGTAGGAAAGCACTGAAACAAACTTACTCTACCATGAGGAGGATCACATGACCAGACCAGTTCAATTCAAGTAAAGATGGCTCCTGGAGGACTTCTTTTGGCTTCCGATGAGCAGTAATGTAGCTGCTCCCAAAGGTTTTGTATTTTCATCCTTAAAGTCTCGCAGAGAGATTTTAGAAGAATGATTTCTGAAGTGCTAAACACTGTTCAATAGAGACACAGCAGGTGCATCTTCAGTGGAAATGCAGCTGCATGTTGTAACAATCAATCAAGTTGTAAATAAAAAAACAAGATAAAGACAGTATCCTTAAGAAGCCAGCAAATAAGCAACTCGTATTTTGTTCATGTTGCAACAACAAGTATCCCTTCAGCTGATACGGGTCTACATTATCTCTCCTTACCTGCTGCTGTTGTGTGTTTTGTTGTTTTTGCTGTCAGACAGCCGCTGCTGGAAGCAACTAAAGCTCAAAGTCTTTGTAATGGAGACAGGCTGCTGCGTGGAATCCCACTCACCTGTTGAGAAAATTGAGGTCAAACCTTTCTCAAGGTTTGTTTTGTTGGCGATGCAAACATCTTGTAGCGTCTTGCATCCTCTCTGCCGTGGATTCCTATCGGCGGTCAGTGATGGATGTGTACGATGGAGGAAAAATAGTTCACTCAGATTGGTTCTGCTGCTGTCAGCAGGAGATTGGTGCAAGGGGAAACGAGTGTCAGCTGTAACAGGAAGAAGTTCTGCGGAGAAAAATGACAGATAGGTGGACAGAACAGAGGAGGAAAAAGAAAATGAGATGGAAGAATGGGAGGGAAGGTAGAGGCAGAAAGGAGGATGATGGTGGAGATGCAGAGACAAGAGAGGCAGCGGAGGAAATTGTATAAATGAAGCAGAAATTAAATTTGAATGGACAATGTAGCCTGAGGCAGAGCTAAATGCAGAAAGAGTTAGTGGAGAGCGGGAAATGATGTTACCACAGAGTGTGAAGCAGGTTATTAGAAGTGAGTAATTGTCCAAATGTAAATATGCAAAATCTTCTAATAAGCTAAATGAACGCCTAGTTGAGTCGCCTAGACCACCGAACCTTTGATACTAAACCCTTCAGCCGGTAAACTACAGTCCTCTGTACTTATGCAGTAATCACCTGAAGAGGTGAGCAACTCTCACTTTCCACCGTCCACAGTTGTTGGGAACTCTCCGGAATCTGTTCCGAGTCCATCTCGTGTTCCTCTGCAGGAGTTTTACAAGGAAAGAGGAAAGCAAGTTGAGAGAATATACTATCGAATGCAGAAGAGGGGAAGGATGCAGGAACCAGGATGCCCTGTTCAGCATAACTAACATGAATAAATAATGTGTCGATGATACTTTGACAGCATGGTGACAGAAGTGTTTATTCACCTGGTTTTTCTGTCTCTGAGCTTCTTAGAGCTTCTAAATAGTTGAATTTATTCCATTTTTTACCCTGATTTATATGTAGAAAGTAATTTTAACCACATCCCTACAACCAAATTAATAAAGCTGCATCTTTTGTCGTGGTTTTGGGTTTTCGGTGAAATTGTTGTGTGATTTTCTGTTTTATTTAGTAGTTTTCCTTCCTTGTGTTCTCTGTTTTGTTTCCCATTTCCTGTTCATTAGTTCACCTGGTTTCACCTGTGTCTTGTTCTCTGTACACTTGCTTTCAGTCCTCCTGCCACTTCCTCGTTCTTACTTGTTCTTCATTATTGGCATCATCATCATCATCATCCCTCCATTTCCATACCGCAGGCAGTTGGAGCAATATCATCCAACCTCACATAGCCCCACCACCACCACTTACTTTCCATCAACACAAAATCCAGCCTATCAACAGCACAGTTATGGAATAAACCAGACCCTCACACAAACACGCGAACAAAATTAAAAAGACTCAAAGAAAAACTCAGGTTCGGTTCAAACAATGACAGCAAAGAAGTTGAAACCTAATTGCTTCCATCTCTGGCTGGGTGGGATTTTTTTCCCAGTGAATACGTCTCATTGTTCTGATACTTTGAAAGCACCTGCTGTGTCCACATCTTCAGGCACAGTAGGGTGTAACTGT
The DNA here is from genome assembly GCA_037177535.1 of Pseudomugil gertrudae. Taxonomy (NCBI): domain Eukaryota; kingdom Metazoa; phylum Chordata; class Actinopteri; order Atheriniformes; family Pseudomugilidae; genus Pseudomugil; species Pseudomugil gertrudae. The sequence goes on from JBAMHV010000008.1 coordinate 21,963,394, forward strand.
CAGCACACTGGACTCAGTACTGCCATCATGTTGTCCAGTGATCTGTGTCCACTGTCCCGAGAGTCTCACTAAATATCATTTAAAGCCATCGGTGTTTTCTGTGCGCAGAGTTATGCGCAGTCACTCCATCCTAACAGCAGGTTCGTCTGTTGACCCTTCGCACTATTAGGGCAGCGTTTTGTTCCAGCTGTCAGTCACAGCTGATGGTTTGCAGATACTCGCAGACTATTTGGACTCTGATGCCTCCTGCAGTGAACCCCAGGATCTAATATCACACTTCAGAGAATCTTTTGGGGTTCACAGCTGGATATGAACTTCAGAAAATAGTCATAGTCAGTATGCTAGCTGAGTTTAGCTGCCAATATAAAGTCAGAAAACATCAGAAAAATAATTAAAAAAACATAAATGAAGCTGTAAATGAGAAAATCCTGAAGTTGCTGCTTCCTTTAGAGACGTTTTCTGTGTGTTATGATGTAGAACAAACTTTTACAGTTTAACTCGCTAAAAGCTTTCGCTTGTGACATTTTAGACAAATGTTAAATAATAAGTTGTTAAACATTTACAATCAAACTGTCTGAATATCACTGAAATATAAAAACATCTTGAATAAGAAATCCAAACAATTCATTTTCATATCATGCAAAACATAATTTTTACTTCATTAATCTCGATTATGAAACCAAATCTTAAACTCATCATTTGTCCGCAGAGTATAGTCAGCATGAGCCGTCTCTCCTTTCCCACAAAGGTACAGGAGTCTACACTCTGCATGATTAAATAATTTTTTACATATCAATACCAGTCTGCCGATACAAATGACACCATTTGTTTTTCCCTCTGAGAGTTTGAGGCTCTGCATGTGAATCCACAGCGTGATTCTGGCAGCCTGTGATGATGCTGCTGCTCTACGTAATGAGGTTTTGGTGTCATATTCTACCTGTTTTCTGCAGATTATTGTTTTATCCATCATACCACTTTTTTATTTTACATTTAAATATGACTAATTATATATAAAGCATTATTTTAAATTCTATATTATGATAAAAGATTGATGACATCTTATTAATAATAATGTTATTAAAACATTAAGTGCTTATGTTCTTTAGTTTTATCCATAAATAATATTTCTCTTGCAAGAACAATATTAATCCACACTGTACAGTTTAAAATACAATAATCTGAAAAACAGCTAAACAGATGTTTTATCAACTTTTGCTCATACCTGCTGGTTTGGTGTGAGCAGCATTTGTTCTGAGCGTTCAACTGTCCGTATCCTTTTATTTCCCTGCTCCTTTTGAGCTGCCATGGTTTGTCATTTATCCACTAATAGAGCTGAGTTAGAGGAGTTTGGAAAAACAGAGTGCAGATTAACACCATATTGTTTTAGTTAAATTACAACACAACTAACCAAAATCAGAGGAACATAACCAGTTATGGATGGATTTTGTGAGGAGCCATGCTGACAAAGAGATAGCGGATACACAGTTTATTGTCGCTGTATCAACTTTCAATGCAACATCAGCTGAAACACTGGCTGCACCATGTTGGAGCATTCCCAGAAAGCTCTAAGATGGGACATTTTTAAGAACTTAATCCACTTAATCACAATTCTTTGCATCTGTGTGTGCATTTTGTTTAATTCAAACAAACATGTGTACCTCCTTATTCATTTTTCTATATTCCATCTCAGGGTTGCAGGGAAGCTGGAGCTTATCCCAGAGTCAGGTCATGTTTCCAGTGCATCACAAGGCCAACACAGAGACAAGCAACCAGTCACACTCACTGCTAAGGAGGGTTCAGAGTGACCAGTTAACCAATGTGCATGTCTTTGTACTGTGGCAGGAAGCTCGGGTGACTGGAGAGAAACCCCCACAGAAAAGTCTGTATCAAAACCATTTTTTTTTTGATTGAGAAAAGTTTATTTGAACATAATTTAGAGAAAAAAAACAGATAAAACATAATGAAAGAAAAAATGTAAGTCCTCATGATGACAAAGTAAAACAATGATACCTTACTAATAATAATATAATATAATCTATAATCAATTTCAATTATAAAGTTATGCAATTATAAATGATAAAAAAACAGTAACGATAACAACAATTATACAAGACAATAATAATAATAACAACATTTTTTTTCATCATCTGTACACTTCATTACTAATTTTTTATATATTGATTTGACTACATGGATATTTAAAGACCCCCTGTGTTCGTCCCACAAATTATTCCATAATTTAATCCCACAAACAGACACACAGAAGCTTTTCCTGGTGCTTTTCACCAAGTGCATTTTGAATATTGTGTTCCCTCGAAAGTAATAACCAAGTCTCTCTGACTGAAAAGATTTTGTACATGGTATGGTAATGTGTTCCTGCTGGCTTTGAACATAATCTGTGCTGTATGACTGACCAGGTCTCGAACTTAACTGAAGGAATCGGAACAATCTGATTTATCACAATGTTAAATGGCATTTATTTCCCTCCCTGTGTGCTTATTAACCCTTTTTTACAAACCTGGAAACACATTCATCCTGGTTTTACTGTAACATCCCACAGCATGAAACCAGGAAGAGTGCTGTGCATTAAGGTGCTGCTTTGTGGTTTTTCACCCCGAGGCACCGGCTTGCTCCAACTCGCCTTCAACCAGATACAGGACTCATCTTACCTCCTCTTCACGTGCCATATTTATTGTTTAATGTGGTGAAAATGGCAGCAAAGCCAGTAAAACATTTTAGCGAGATGCTGAATCTGATTTGGTTTAAACAGGGATTTTTACATAATTAATATGGAAAACATTAACATATTATGAATAATGTAGAAATAGTTTGATAATTATGCAAAAATATTGAGCCAATAAAATGTTTAAATGCTTTTTAATGGATCAAGCCCTTGCTGTAGGATTTTACTACAACACAAAACAGTGATTACCTCCAGGTGTTTGGTGCACCTAACCTCAGGGAACCCAGATTGCAGCTTCCAGGTGCTGTTTTTTATTTTAGAAATCACTGTAAACTTTAGTCTCCTCCTCACAACGCTGCAGTCCAAGCCGGCGTGTTTGTTGGTGTTTTGGCCTCCAGCTTTTGTGGTGAAACATAAAAAAAGGTAATTAGAGTCCTGCGACGCATCCATTTTTCTTACAATGAACAAAAATAAAACAGATAAAGCATCTGTGTGTTCGTCAACACTTTTGGACTTTTGTTTTTGGGCTAAGCTCAGACTTCAGCCATGTTTTGTATTTGCTTCTTCGACCATTTTTCCACATATCCCACCAGATCTGGTAAAGATTTATTGACTGTCCCTTGAGATACTTTGTGAAGAATCAATACCATTTTTTTTTTTAAAATGAAAGCTTGGTGCCACTCTGAAAAGACTCTGGTACAAAACCCATCATTAAGTGTGCTGCAGGTTTCGTCTCTCATTTTCACTCGAGACGTCCTTTGTGTTGGACGACATCTTGATATACCGAAGCTTTTTGTGCTGAATCTGTTTTTCCAGAGAAAAGTGTAACGCTGCCTCATAAGGATTTATTTTACACGTATGGGAGAGAGGAGATACATCTCCCTTTGGTACAGAAAAGAGGAATGATCTCATTCTGAGCTTCTGCTTTAAGTTGAAGGTTTTGTTTTCTCTGCAGGTCTGTTCAGATGTTTCTTTAACACAACAGCTCAGTGTGACAGCTGTAAAGATGCTCTGTGTTGTCACATTAAAGATGTGTGTGAATCATTTGCATTTCATCATTTGTGTCCACGTGTTGAGTGAATATGCAGGTACATGAATGTAGAGATGAACTAATAGATTCATCCATTAGGAAAATGTACTGAAACTCCTTTCACAATATATATATGATGTCCCACATGAGTCCAAAACTCCATTCTCACTACAAGGTCTGAGGGGACGTCCCACCCTTTGTTTAAATGGTTTGCATATCGAGATGAGATGAGATGAGCGTTGCAGCATCAACAAAATTAACATTACAGTATAGGCCAATCCAAGATTACACAAAGCCAGAACATGACATTAGAGGATCAGGTAGACTGCCTTAAAACCGCGCTTTGGGCTCACACAGTTTTAAATGTACATTTTAATTGAATTTAGGCGTCCTCTTACTGATTTACACCCCTAATAACTGGTGAGCATGTGCAGGAACGTTTAGCGTACAGACTAATTGTTTTAGCATATCAATGACAGCGTTTCTGAGCAAACATAATTCTGTGCACACAAAATGAGTTTTCATGTTTGCTACCATCTATGTAGATGTACGACAATAAAACGTTTCCTCGGTTTTAATCTCCCTCATCGTTTTTCTCACCCTGACATCTGTAAACATGCTCTCAGTGCGACGTTGTTTTGAGTATATTTACTGACATAAAGCTAAAGTGGATCATTGTTATTTGATTAAATTGAGATATATGATGCTTTTAAATCCTTCCTTTTAACATGTAAATCATTCATTTATTGTCTGTATAAAGTAGAACCGCA
>JBAMHV010000008.1:22024409-22036071 GCA_037177535.1 Pseudomugil gertrudae
ACAGCTGGGATAGGCTCCAGCCCCCCCGCGACCCCGCTCTGGGAACAAGCGGTAGAAAATGGATGGATGGATGGAAACTTCATGGGTGCACAGAAAAAACCTGAGTGAGGAGAGAAGTAAAATATGGGTATAAAACGAGCCCATATTTCAGTTTTAAAAACTAAATTTGCTCATTTCGTCCTCAAAACCTCCTTTTGGGTTTTCTAATTCATAGAAGTAACTTCAAATACTGTGCTCTGATCTAATAAATCAAGTTATTTTTTTTAGTCAAGGACGTTATATCCTCGTGGCTAAAACGGGGAAAAGAACATTTAGCCTGTTCTCCGTGCACATTACATGACCTGCACACCCACAAAGGCACCATCGATGTGTCATTCGAGAGCAACTTTTCAGACTCCAGGTACCACATCATGAACTTATTGCAAAAACATCACCATTTATGACAAAAGCCTGGCTAAGCGGACCCAGGATGTCCCTGTCCCTGTCTGCTTAGTTTACTGTAAGTAGTCATTACTTGTATTTATTGTGTGTTATGTCTGCTGTTGTGTGATTAACTGTGTGTGAAGCCCTTTGAGACGACTTTGTTGTGATACTGGGCTTTAGAAATAAAATTGAATTGAATAAAACCCGGTTGCTGTAGTTGTGAACCGGGGAAAAGGGGAAGCCAGGTCGACACTGTGGAAAACATGGCACAGCTTCGCTGACATCAAGTTCAAACAGAGAAAAAAATTTTAAAAAGGAAAAAAAAATCTAAATAATCTTCTTTTTTTCATTTGATATGTATCAAAGTGAAAGGGGTCCGTGTCCACCGGGATCAGTGTCCACAGTTTGTTTTTGATGCTGTGATTTTAACATCAGCAGTTGAGTCCTCTGTTATCGCATCTTTTTGTGGTAAGTAAACCGACTGGTTATCACAAGTTAATGAGCTCTGACATCTCAAGACGGGGCAGATGTTTGTGGTCACAGTTGGAGAGAATCAACCACAGCATCCAGTGGCTGATTCACATAACATATAATTAAAGTGTTTGTGATTTAAGGTGTAACTGGAGAAAAGTTTAAATACTGAGGATGACAAACAGGATGGAGGAGCAACGTGTTCAGGAAGACTCTGTCCCACACAGCCAGGGTCAGTGCTGAGGTTCATTGGCTTCAAACCAGTAGGTATTCACCATTTAGCTCCATTTTCCTCTGAGCGGTTTGTGTTTGTGCTCCACTGGACACCTCCTCAGAGATGTCGGCTCCTAAGTGGCAAAGCTCCACTGGCGAAAAGCAGCTTGGTGTTTTTAACTCCTCTGCCCTCTCTCTGATTGTTACCTCAGAGAGGATGCGCTCTCTCCACACATTATCTCCTCAGGGATTACAGCACTCCGCATCAGAGACCAATCCCTCTCATTCACCTCTTCAGACTACTGTAATTCACCTGCTTTTAACGGTGAGAGCTCCTCCACCACCCACAGTAACAAGTATCTGCCAGGGTGAGGCCTGAAGGGGTAAAAACTATCAAGAGCAGCTTCAGAGTTTGAGTTCTCTGATGATAAGTAGCGGATGGCATTTACAACACAGAAGTACATTTTCAGATAAACACTTTTACTCATTCATCATAGGTTTAACTATTTAAGTCAAAAGGTAATTTCTGTGCAGTGGTTATATCTTAAATAGACTTATGACTCATTTCATGCCAGATAAAGAGTTTAAAGAAGCCTCTGAGTTATAATGACTCAAAGCTGCAGGCTTATGACACAGATAACACTTATAACACAGATAAATTAACTATTGACAGACTTAAAACTTTGTATTAGCAAATACGAGCCTTTGAAAGTGGTAATTCTTAATCCTGCTTCAATAAGTTTTCTGGTATTTATTCGTTTTCATACCAGCAGTGTCATTTTAATCCATCAGTCACCAATATTTTCTGTTTTAAACTCGTTTTAATTAAAAGATGTCTATTTGTTTTGTTATTTCTTATGTAAAGTAGTATTTTTAGTTTCTTTTAGTATGTTTTCCTTACCCAAAAGTAACTAAAAATGAATAAGATGCATTTAGATTTGCATGTGCTGATTGTGTGACAGAAGCTGGTGCATGCATCATGTTATGCACAAGGAGGCGTGATCATGAGCAGGAGAATGGTGACTGTCTCGTCCTCAAGAGACCAAACGTGTGTTTGCACTCAGAGGTTGATGCTCATGTCATGTCAAACGTGGCCGCTGGGACATTCGGTGTTAAAGCACTTTGTGAGTGGCTGAAGACACGCTTCACACAAGCAAATAAGGAGCGGTGCTTTCATGCACGCTGGAGATTGTATAAATGCAGAATAAGGAATAAATAAACAAAATATAATATCATTGTTTTGTTGCTCACACATTCAAGGTTCTGTATCAAGGTTGTACTTTAGATGATGCAAACCCCACAAATACAACCAGGTGGAGAAGACTTCACAGGAATGAATACAAAACCCAGCAAGGCAGCTCATTCAATGAAAAAAATCCAAAAAAGAGGAAAGAATAAGAAAAAACTTGGTTTCTTTTTACAATCTGCTCATTGCTTTTATTTTACATGTTGCCATACTTGCAGCAAAGATTCTCCTGGTAGCATGGGTCCATTAAAAGTTAATTACTATTAATTAATTGCAGTAAATGTAACGCTTTTCATTGCAGAACGTTTGTCAGTGAACATTTTCCTTGTACGCTGACGCACACAATAAACCTCAGCTAATAACTTAATAACTTTGATGCTATATTTAGGGGTTTTTTAAGACTCCTCTTGCAACTCCATTTATTACTAACAAGACTTAGATAGTAGATGGACGTTGATAGTAGATAGTAGATAGACTAAGCTACAAGTGGAAGAAAGTTTGCCTCTTTCTCACAGAGAAAAATAATAAATTGAAAGGTGGCTGAAGACTTTTACACAATTCTGGTCAATATGTGCTTTTATGAAAGGATGATGCAGCGGATGTGATGACTCTAACAGCATATTCCACATGAAAGTGGGCTTGTAAATGCAGTGGTATCCTACTTAAACCAGCAAAATGTCAAGCATTGCTGGGCGTGAAGAGACAGATGAAGACCATTGTTGTTGGGATGAAGTGTGTGCATGTTGACAGAGTAATCGAAGCTCAAGTCTTGTTGCCAGAGTTATGGGAATGGATCAGACTGCAGTGTGAATCATAGTAATTGGCTCTTGTCTCAGTGGTGGAGAACAGCAGCCATTAGCAGCGGTAGTTTGGCTTTAACTTAGAGTCTGGAGTTTGAGAGGAAAACTGAATATTTATAGAGCTGATGCTCACGAATCTGTTTGCATGTCTGCAAGGTGCAGTGGCACCGATCCAATCACGCACTACCTCACTTCCACAATATCCGCATAGCTTTAGTGCATCATTTGTTCATGTTTTGTAGCTCTAACTAATAAAAAAGACAGCTGTAGCGATGTCTTAGAGGAAAAACCCATTAAAACTAGCATAATCCTGATGAACATGAATAAGTGCATTTTGTTGCAGCTGGCTGCCTTTAAACCAGATGTATAAAAATCTACTTTGACCCTGATTCATCTCCATCAGCCTGTAACGAGTCAGCCAGGACAGCACGACATGACTGCAACTATAATTTACCCATCGAGACAAAATACACCATCCAACTGGACAACATTTCACTGTTCATTCATCTAATATGGTGTCATTATAGCTGAAAGACCTGTTTTCACCAGGGGAACATTAAACCTGCTGCTGAGTGATTAAACCTCTCTCCACTACTCATGTTATCATTTTCACAGACAGCAGCTTTGTGTCATTAATACCTCTTTAAGGCTTCCTAATGAGTATATCAAAACCTGTCTGGATAATCTCTTTTTCTGAAAAGATGATCATTGAGATGCAGGGATTCTACCTGTCAGCATCAGCGAGTTCTCATCCAGCTGTTTTCTAACAATTCGACAGTTTTTTATCCCAGCGAGGAGACAGAGAGTAATCCGTCTCCAGCCGTGTCTGATATCTTGCTTTTCTTGAAAAGGCATCTGTGGTTTAGGCTTATTGCATAAGAGTTTTGATTCTTCTGTCCAACTTCACTGAACCCAGACTGAAGCACAGAAATGTTTCTGTTCATACTAAAAGAGGAGGGATTGTTGCATGAAACTGCAGTTGTAAAATACTCGCTGTGAGCTTTGAAAAGACTGAGCTGAAATGTCAGTTTCCTCATCACTCAGCAGCATCTTTTTGGGATTTTGGTTGTGAAAATGTTTGCCTGAAAACTGACTGATTCTGTAAATGTTGAATTCTTACTACTTCTTTTTTCTCAGACTTAAAAATAAGTTCCAGTTTGAAGTAACAAAAACACTTGTGAAAAGACTATTTAATCCTTTAGTCACTTTGTATGACTTTAAATGTACATACCTTTGTATGTACCTCTGAAATTACCAAGAATTAATGCAGTTGTGAAGGAAAGATGGAGTCCAATCTGCACTGCAGCCATGATGAGTGTGGTATCCTTATCTCAAAGGTAAGTAAACAACACTCATCAGAGCCGCAGTGCAAGTTGAACCTCCAAACTGCATTAATTATTGGTCATTTCAGAGATTTTACAGGCTCAATGTGTAGTCATAAAGATTTTGCAGGTCTCAGTAGATGTTTAAAAAATATCAACTCTGACAGTTTATTCATCCTGCAAAAATAATCTGCCCCAAAAAATCAAGTTTTGTAAACATGCAGAATAAAAATATCATGACTGTTAAAAAAGATTTGCATATGCAGAGAAATAGAGAACTTATTTAGTAAACATCCTGTTCAGAAACGCCAAGCCAAAACTGCGTGTGAGACACGGGTCACGGGAGCCAATCCCAGCTGACATCAGGCGAGAGGCGGGGTACACCCTGGACAGGTCGCTAGTCTATCACAGGGCCAACACACAGAGACAAACAACCATGCACACTGAGATACTGAAGTTGCAGATGCTAATTTTGGCTTTTTACTAAACACTGCTATCTGATTGGATGGTGACTAAGCAAACTGTCCAATCAGAGAGTGGATGGCTTTCTGCTCTTCCACACTGCTGTGGGGTCTTCAAAGGGAGCTTTTGAGCTTTGTGACATGATGGATTATCCTGCTGGAAGTAGGCATCAGAAGATGCTGCACTGTGGTTATAAATGAATATGGTCACCAACAATACACAGGTAGCTGTGGTGTTTAAGCCTCAGTGGACATGAAGGGGCCAAAAGAGCGCCAGGGAACTATCTCCCATGCCATCTCACCCCCAGCAGCATAAACTGTTAATCCCAAACAGGATGGATCCATGCTTTCATGTTGTCTCCACCAAACTCTGACCCTACCATCTGAAAATTGCAGCTGAAATGGAGATTCATCAAACTACGGAACATTTTCCAGCTTCTTTTGCCTAATCTTGATGAAATCCAGCCAGTTTATTATTTATCTTATGGTAGTGGAATTGGGTTTGGTCCTCAGCTGCTGGAAACTATTTTATTTCAAACCTGTATGTGTTGTGTGTATGGGAATGGTATTCAGCATACCTTGGTTGTGACTAATGATAATTTGAGGCTGGATTTGTATTGGCACTGATTGGCTCATAACAAGCTCGAGTTTGTAGAAGGGATAATAGGCCTATGGGGGCATTTAGAGCAGTATGAGGTCATCCTGGTCTGCTAGAGTACCAGGGGTCTCTGCCCACTTATCCCAGTGTGGTTCCTTCCCAGTGTTAATACAAACCAACCGTAGACAGGAAGTGATTGGAGTTGTAGTGCAACGTGATGAAAAGCTCACTGTCTCTCCTGCTGCTCACACATTTGTGTAAAATCTGTACTGGGATTGAAAACCAAAGTAAAACAGAAACCTTGTTGTTTACTTGCAGTTCACAAGCCTTTTCAGGTCCTGTCCAATCAAAGAGCCAGGTTTTCTTCTTCTTCCTGTTGGTCAGAATTTATTCTGGGGAATATGGCACCTTGTAAGTACGTGATGTTTTCCAGGTCTGCTTGTATAAAGTGCAGGGTAAAGACAAACCAAAGGAAGGTTTCCAGACTAATCTCTGTAAACCTTAAAGATGGTTCTGTGTGAGAATTCCAGTTTGTGAAATATTCAAACCAGCTTATCTGGTACCTAAAACAAAGTAGCATGCAGTAAAATGTTAAATAATGGGTCTTCAAATAAAAGTTTGAAACAAAAACCTTAAATTCAGCATTAAAAAGCATCCATGACTGTGACTGTGTGCTATCAGCAACAACTAAATTACACTTTAAACATTAAAAATAAGTCAAGGAAGATAAAATAAAAAGCAAAGAGGGTATTATAGATGCATTATCTCTGCTTTTTCACACTAAGCTGCTCCTTTCCTCTCAGATAACTCATATGAAATCTGACAGTGCTAATGTCTTATTAGATAACTTGTTCCAGTGTTATTTTCTTATCTGTTTAGCTTACAGTTTAAAATGATGATAGATGTAAAAAGATCATTTATTTATCTTTTTATGTTTGATGTAACATCATATTTTATCTAGAAGGCATAAAATACTGCACATTCACTGAGCTGTTTCATTTGGTCTCATTGGCTTCTGAGCCTGTTTGTTAAAGCTGTCAGACTCCCCAATACTGAACTACTGATTACACGATGAAAAACAATGTGCAGGAAAATGTAATGGCCTTGATATTGAATAAGGAAACCTGTCCAGTCTGTATCCAGAGATGATCTGAATCAGTCAGTGTTGCACTGAAAGAAGGGCTTTGCTTGTCAGACCACTTGAACATTTACAGTATGTTCTCTCCTTTTGCAGAGAGCTTCTGTTTTATTTCACAACTTCCATTAATCCTGTAACACATGATGGATTAAGGTAATAATCTCACAATGGTTTGTTTTTATTTGACAGATTCATGTGACAGTGCACTGGTGTCCAACCTGCCGCCATCGTCCTTCAGAAGCTCCTCTCAACTGTCCAGCAGCCACGCACCAGGTTTCGCCAAGCTCAACAGGAGAGATGGTGAGTGAGGAAGAGTCCGTGTTGAAGCAGTAACAATTTATGGCGCTGCTGCACCTGATCAGACTTGTGTTTCTAAGCGGGTTGACTTAAACAATACAGAACAAGGGTGTGATGTAATATTTATGGAGGTTGTGTTGGTTTTTTATGAAAGAATGTGAGGAGGAAGATGTGTATTTGACCCAAACTGGGACCAAGAAATGGACCCAGCAGCAATCCCTTCTCTTACTGAAAGGTTGCCCTGTGGTTGTTGAGCCCAGATGGGGCAGATTTTATTTAAGCTTAAGGTCCAAAGTTGGAATCATAACAAACAGAGAGATCTTTTACTGGATTCAGTTTGACATCAAACACAATGTTGTACTTTTCCATCCATTCACTCACTTACTATATAGTGTCTGTTAGAAAACCCAAGAGGAGATGGGATTTTAAATCATCGTATCTCAGACAGTGTTTGACAGCAGCAATTCCAAACTACTAAGTCTTATTTCATAATATACAGTCATTTGTTGTATATATAAATACTGTCTGTGAGCTTATTTAGGTTGAAAACATGTTGTAATTAACATCTCTTATTACTCTTACATATAGACCTATACATATATTCAATAAAATAAATGTTTAGTGTAGCTGTAAACACATCAAAACATTCAACATATTAGTGATGAGTTAATTTCAGAAAGTAGGCAGCTACACCTGAGCAGAAACAAGCAAACTAATTCACTGGTTTATCTGATCATTCGGCTGAGACTGCGCTAACCGATCCGGTACAGTTAGCATGCGTAAATGTTAGCCGCTTTTAGCCGTGTAGTGAACACAAAAAAAGTGTGCAGTGTGCACTACATTCCAGTTCACTACAGTATTGAGACACAGCCGTAGTGTTTAGCAAATGAGATAACAAATAAAAGATAACAATGGCTGTCTCTCAATTCCATAGTGCGCTGGAATTAGTGCGGAGTGTGCACTGCGCCCTTTTTTCTGTAGTGCGCACTATCATGGGTAAGTGCTGTCGCAAATGGAACACTGAATGTTTGACACTTACTGGTAGTGACAGTAAATCACATATTATTTTGTCTAAATTATTTTTTTGTGTCCACTACACGGCTAAACACGGCTAACATTTACGTATGCTAACTGTATTGGATCGCTTACAGCAATTGGTCGGAGTTGTAGTAAACTGCAGTAGCCTATATATTAGAACCGTTAACGAAATAGCTTCATGCTCACGTTTACACAAATTATCTTCCACCGCCGTATTGTTTGTCCCCATTATTTTGAAAGTTCAGCATTTCCTTTTCCGCTCCATCAGCAAGATGGCGTCGGTTTAGTGCACAAAGTATCCATCGTTTCACACTAGATTATTGGTGAATTTTAGGACAGCATCCGGGTACTTTCAGTGCACTGACTTGTTGCCTAAATGTCAGTGTAAACACTACACACTTAAATATAGTGTGCAAAGTAGTGTTTGTGCACTGATTGCATCACAGCCTATGAGTGTGTCTTAGTCTCTAGTGTGTAGTGCGTACTCCGCACGTTTTTGAGTAGTGCGCACTATTGTGGGTACGTGCTGTCTCAAATGAAACACTGGATGTTGGACACTTAGTAGTGATGTACTCGAGTTGGACTATTCTATTCTGTATGTTAAAATGATTATTTAAACTAATTAAGTTCCCATCCATCATGCATACCTTTCTCAACCTACATCGCATTAAAAGGCGATGCAGGATCTTTCTCTGGTTGAAACATTGTGTAATAAAATAACTTCATACTCATAGCTATACAAATTAGCTGCTGTATTGTTTGTCGCCATTATTCTGAAAATGATGGAAAGTCCGTCCTCTTCCGCTACGTCAGCAAGATGGTGTCGGTTCGCATAGTGTTCATCGTTTCACAGTAGATTATTGTCCAATATTAGGACAGCATCCGGGTACTTCCAGTGCACTGACTTTTTAGCTTATTTGTCAGTATAAATGCAATACACACTTAAATATAGTGTGTAATATAGTGTTAGTGTACTGATTGAGACACAGCCCATGTCTTAGACAATAGAGTGATTATTTGGCAAGACACAATTGCAGAGTGGGAGATTGCAGAGAAAAGCGCTGCGTACCTGCAGTCGAGTGCACCTGTGTAGAGAGGAGTCCTGCATGTTTGAGTGTGTGGGTAAATGAGAAATGCATCACAAAGAGCTGATGCTAAGATTAATACATTCAAAAAATTGCTAAATCATCGCAGCCTCTACCATTCCCTACAGGGTTTTTCTATTTTCTTCATTTTAGGCTTATATAATAAATAAAAGTGTGAATGTTTGTCAGTCCAGAATCCTGATAAAAAGCTTCAATGAAGATTTTCATTTCACTGCTTTATACCAACATCAAAACCAAAAGTAGCTGGAAGGGGAACATAGGCTCAACTTGGATCTGAGCTGTTTCTACATTGGGAAACTAAAAGAAACTAAGCATGAAAAACATCGACTTGGACTCCCTAACACAAATAAACGTAATTTTATTGTAGCATCCACGTCTGTATAAATCCTATAATCCAATACAGTCCTACAAACAGCATTCACACTGTCTAATGAGCGATTTCTCTCATTAGATTGTCTGAATGCTGCTTTTCACACTTTTACTGGAGTCAGTACTTTTTGTATTTAGAAGTAAGCAGATGCTGCAGAAACACTTCTTGTAATGTATTATAGTAATGACTGAAAGAGCAAAAAGCTGCACTTTGCTGACAGTATCTGGTTACCCTGCTGCGACGGGACTCTGAGAGTTTGTGTTTTAGTAACTAGTACAATACAAACCAGTAATGAACATATATAAAGAAGTTAAATTACATACTTTTACTGATTTCATAATCATTTTGGATACCTGGATGTGATGTGATCACCTAATTTTGTGATTTGGGTAGGTGGTTAGAGGCGAGTCTTGTTATACTCTAACATCTATTTGTCAATGCATTGATTGATAGTAATAAAAAAGGTAATCCATCCTTGCAGTGCTGCTCATTTTATTATTTTAAGTAAGATTCAGCTGGTTCATAAACATAATTTAAAAAAAAACTTTAATCTGTAAAGGCCTACTGTGAGACTCATGTGTAACAGAGCTGGTATTGTAAAACTCAACAAGCTAAAGAGAGTTTTTTACCTGCCCAAGCACTCTGAATATGGAAATATTCAGCGAATGAAGAGCACAAAAAGGTCTGTCCAGTTAATAACTGGTAGTTAATAGAACTGGTGGAGCTCTTGTTCAGGTGTGAAAGTAGAGGTGATAAGCTGTATGAAGAGAGAATACCTGCTTAAATATGACCATTCAAGTAAAAATCCCAACTTTGCCCTGTTTCTCACCTCATAATTTCAGGTCAGAACTTTTCTAATGATTGGAAATCCTGTAGAGAGAAATGTGAAATGAATTCAGAAGGTCTTTCTGCCTTTCCTGTCCTCTCCACCCATACTGGTAAAGACAAAGAGCCAACCTTCCAGAGATAAGTTCTACCAGAGGTTTTTCTTTCCACTGTGACCCAACAGGATGGGGGATTAAAACAAATACAAGATTCACCGGTTGGTTTCCTTAGATTGGGTGTTATATTTTATAAATCGGCTTGTATCAATACTGTTAATATAAATTGGACTCATGTCTTTGTCTAATATAGATTACATTGGCTTAAAGTAGCCCTGTATGTAAAGTGCTTTTAAAGTACTTGGTTGTGAAGTGGAGCTGTGCAAATAAAGTTAAATTGAATTAAATTTGCCAATGGATTCAGTAACTAATGTGGAATTAAAATACAGCATTTCATCACAGTAAGAAGCAGAAGCAGCATTGCTGCTCTGAACTGGGGGTTTTATGTGCATGTGTGGGTTCTCTCCAGGTAATCTAGCTCTGAAAAACATGCTTGCTATGATAACTTCTAAATTCAGCTAGGTGTGAGTGCGGGGGATTGACTGTCATCATTGTCTCTGTGATGGACTAGTGATTTGTCCAGGGTGTATCCTGCCTCTTGCCTGATAGCAGCTGGGATAGACTCCGGCCCCTGGAGACCCCGCTTTGGAATGAGCGAGTATAGACGATGGATGGATGGAGTGTTTATCCAAGGTGGCACGTTAGTTGGTATTGTTGCTTTGGTTCAGGCTCAGATTTTGGCTGCTTTCTCTGTGTTGGTGTTGGTTTTCACCAGCTTACAGACTGAAAACATGCATGTTAGGTTAACCTAAACAGACTGTCATCAACCAATAAGCTGTCGAGGATGCATCCCATCTCTCAACCTATGATAGCTTTGATTGGTGTCAGCCTCTCATGACCCAAGTATAGAAAATGGACAGATACTTTTAATTTTTTAATGCACATTTCTAAATAAATCATGTGGTGGATATTTAAACGCAACTATGCTGACAAAAAAAAGGTCATTATCTTAAACACACCTCAAAGTTGACAATGAACGGCCTCATGAGTTTAAAGTAGGGCACCCCAAACGCCATCAAAACTCATCCGAACTTCAGAATCACGCTGCCTGCAAGATCCAAACAGCTCATTGTGCTGGAAGAATGGGTGAAACCCCCCCAACGCTTGCAGAGGCTTAATAAAACATCCATCCATCCATCATCCATCCATCCATCCATCCAACCATCCATCCATCCATCCATCATCCATCCATCCATCCATCCATCATCCATCCATCCATCCATCCATCCATCCATCAT
>JBAMHV010000008.1:22061296-22078127 GCA_037177535.1 Pseudomugil gertrudae
GCTAACACGGAGAGAACCCACGCTAACACGGGGAGAACCCACGCTAACACGGGGAGAACCCACGCTAACACGGGGAGCTAACTAACTGCGCCACTGTGCAGCCTTTTTTAATTTTTTATGTATTTTTTATCCTTTTTTTCCCTCCAGATAAACCAGATGTGTAAAGTGCATTTTTCTTCACATTTTTGTAACAGCTGGATAAAAACACAGCTTACTACCATGATGTTACATCTTGTTGCTACAATAACAGCAAGACTTCAAACATTCGGTAACAAAGTCACCAGCTCAGTGTTTTAATGCCCCCTCTCTCAGGATAATGAGCCGATAAACATGCATTAAAATTAGTCCAACGAATCCTTTATGCAAATCAAATGTCTTAACTTCATAGTATTTGTGCCTCATTGGTGCGATGGATGAAGTACGAGTGCACAAACAACTCCTAGACCCACCCAGTGCTGCTCTCATTTTAATCTACCCACCAACAATATATCCCTGGGATAATTACGGGAAGTGGACTCATTACAGTTAGATAAAAACAAATACATTTTATAGCTTAATTGGTCTGCTTGGTTGTATATAAAGTAGAATGAGAGTAGTGATTTTGGTGTGACTGAGGTCTAGAGCTCGAGCCTGCTGCTTTGTAATCAGCAGGAAATACACTGTACAGTGCAATAAGAGCATTGCTGCAAGTTAAGTGGGGTCAAAGACTTGCCAACTTCATTAAAAAACATTCAGTCAGAGAAATTAGTTGTACAGCTGAAAAGAAATTGGATGCTGAGCTCAGCTGCATGCCTGTTTTAAGTAGTCCACTCTTTACTGGCTACACCGTTTACCTCGCCTCACCTCATCCAAATCCCCAGCAAGCAGCTCGCTCAGGCAGGGAAACGGCTTGATGTGAAATGATGAACAGAATACAGATTTGCACATCTTCTGCGTTACAGTATCGGGCTGAATCTATGTCTGGAGTAAGCGAATGTTTGTTTATGAATGTTTGTTTTAACTATCATGTTAAACAGCAGCTATGCTGGATGTTCAACAGGAAGAACAGACCATCTGGTACCAGTATTAATGGTGGTCATAATCAAGCTGCTGGCTCTGGTGTCGTTCCTGTTCTGAATATTTCTCTGAAAACCTGTTTTGTTGCTTATTTTCAGCCTCTGACGTGATGAGCTTTGCCGGCAGCAGCAGCGGGATGATGTATCGTCCCGGAGCAAAACGAACATCCAAAGATGTCGTTGCTCTGAAGTTTAAAACACTGAGGAACTCGGGGACGCTGCTGAACGTGGAGGGACCGGAGGGACTCGCCATCAGTCTGGAACTAGAGAGAGGAAAGCTGCTGCTCCTGCTCAGACGAGGTGCCAAACATCAATAACATCATCTCTTAGTGTTTGTCCCCTGGTGTTGTGAGCAGCAGGGTAAAGGTGTGACTCTGATTAAAGCTGCCAAATTGTGTATTTCAGCTCAAATCGTTACTCTTAATGGACTTAAACAAGTCTTTTTTGCTTGTAAATATAGAGTTTAGCACCAAAAGGCATCAATGTAAGACTCTTCTGATTTAAAGTCCAACCTGCATAATTCTATTTTTTTTTAACCATGTGTGTTTTCTCTCTCCAAAATAAGAGAATATAGTTTTTAAGGTATTGTTTTATTTTGAATTGGATGCATGACCAAAACCTGTTGCCTCAGACCAGTCACAGGAAATTCTCAGTTTAGCTTTTGTAATGATTTTAATCCTCCATGTCATGAGGTTAAAGCACATTAAGCCCCCTTAAAGATGTAAATGAGGGAATATGTTTCAAACAACTTTATACATCACAGCTGTGTTCCTCCAACACTTGTACTGGTCCTTTTTATTAGCCCATTTCTGTGTTGTCTTCTTCTATGTCTCTTCTTCTTCTCTGGTTTACTTCTTTCTCCTGCTGCATGTGGCTGTGGCAGTACTGCCCCTGTAACCTCCACCAGCATTGCTTTGTCATCTGAGTGATCAGCAATGATCCTGAAATTGCACCACATGACATGCAGAGCACCAACAACACGGGCTTTTGTCTACGTCTGTCTTCTGCGTGGAGCAGAAATGTCCTTTCAATGTGATGCAGGAAGTCCCCATAAAGTCTGGATCCTTGGACTGAAACTAATGTCCTATTAAAAATATAAACCAAACACAGTATTTACTCTTTATCATTGTTTTCCCAACAAATGTTGGTCTAAAATGAATTTCACACAGCAGAGCTACATGGTGATTAGCACCCTGATATCGGTGGTTTGAGCCTTTGATGGGGAGAAGTCAAACCTTCCGAGTAAAGTTTGCAAGCTCTCCTCATATATGCATACGTTTTCTCTTTGACTACTCTGGTTTTTTCCTTCTCTCTAAAGACATGCGTGTTTGGTTAATCACTGTAATTTCTCCCCAGAAGTGAATGTGAGTATGAATGTCTGTGTGTCGGCCCTGCGAGTGGCCTGTTCAGGGTGTATCTCTCACTTGCTAATCGCTGGATAAACTCCATCCCACTGTCACCCTGAACTGGAATAAGTGGTAGAGAAGAGGAATGAATCATTTTAACTACTCATTTTTTACAGAGAATGTGCAATTTAGCCAATTTTCACAGTGGACCTGCAACCATTGAAGTGTTTGATGATTGGCTGATTGCAGCACTCTTGAAAATACAGCAACGATGTCACCAGCTCAGCAATGATGTCACTAGCTCAGCAATGATGTCACTAGCTCAGTGTTTTAATCCTGCCTTTGAGGGCTAAGCCTATAAAGATGCATTACATTATTATTGTGGGCTTCTGAGGAAGACCACAGGAAGTGGTCAAAACATGTCAAGCAGGTAAACAAAAAACTTTCTGTCTTACAAAAAGAACCGTAAAAAATAAGATGCATTACAGTTTAACAGGGGTGTGGACCTGAGTCCGATGGCTTGGACTCAAGTTAGACTTGAGTCATGTATTTATTGACTTTAGACTCGACTTGACAAATTTATGAATGACTTGCAACTCGACTTTGACTTTCACTGAAATGACTTGTGACTTAACTTTGACTTTGGACTATTGACTTGGAAGTAAAGTTAGCTAGCTAATTTTAGCTTAGTAACAGAACATTAGCATGATGCACACAGCAATCCAGTGAGTCCACACTTGTACTACAAAGTAAACAGTTTCCTTGTGTAGCACAAACTCCACTTTGGTCAGAATAGGAATGCTATATAGGTTTTAACAAACTATAAATGCTACAGCAGAGATATAAGATGTTCCCATGTTAACGTCATTTACTTTTCTGAAAGCTTCCCTCCCACTACTGAACTGGATAAATGGAAATATAATATTTTACAGGACTGTGTTGTAAACACAAATGTTGAATTTCAAAAAGTGTTTAATTTAAAAACTTGGCTGTGACTTAAAACTCAGTGTTAAGGACTTCTACTTGACTTGGGACTTTTTGGCTTGACTTGGGACTTTTTGGCTTGACTTGGGACTTTTTGGCTTGACTTGGGACTTACTTGTGACTTGCTACACAATGACTTTGTCAAACCTCTGCAGTCTATTAGAATTAACTGGTTCACGCTGTGTTAAACACAGTTCATACTACAACAAACAGCCCAGGTGTGAGGAGAATCCAACAAATCAGTATGCACTTATTAGTCGATGGTTAAGGTACAGAGGCAGCATTTAAGAGGCTGACAAACCCATCCCAACTCTGAATGTTTAGCACGTTTGATACTCAGAATCAGCTGGTAGAGGAAGTGATGCCAGCAGCCAATGAGGATGCAGAGATGAAGGAAAGATGAAGAAGACGTAACTTTATTAATCCCTTTGGGACGACTCCCTCAGGGAAATTTGGTTTTCAGCAGCGCATAGATAAACAAAAGAAGAATCTTTAATGCAAAAGAACAAAAATAAAATGCATAGAATAGATGCAGCAGATCCACGTTAGCATCAGTACTAAGTGGTTTAGCCGTGTCTGCGTAAAGATGATTAAAGTGCTCTTCCAGTTGGTCCGCTGGTTGTACAGTGCGGATAGCTCGTTGATCTTGTTCAGCAGAGTTCACATTCTCCACGGCCCTGCAGCCCCTAAATCTCCTCAGCTCCATCCGGGTGTCATGTTATATCCCGGGTCGGCCATTTGTGCACAGAGCTAGCAGCTAGCTGAGCTAGCAAAGTTAATGGTTCCTCTTGGAAATAAAAAATCGGAGGAAGTGGGTCCCTGCTGCATCCCAAAGGCAAAAAAAATCACTGAACATACATGTATAAAACACAAATATTCTCAAGAAGAGCAGAAAGTAGAAAGAAAAAAGATCAAAATAGCCAAAAAGAGTGGGGAGCTACTGGAGACGTAGCCGTTACCCACAGCGCAGACGGTAGCAACTGTCTAGAAAAAGAAAATAAATAAACAAATATACAACATGATAGAGGTGTTTGTTTAAATGTAGGTGTTTTGTGTTTTTTTATTTAAACTGTAAAAAACCAAACTGATGGTTCAGCAAAGACACGTGCTGATCTTCACTGTGTGATTCATGAGTCGTGTCACAGTGATACCAGTCAATCAATCAATCAATCAAACTGTGTTTATAGGGCTCTTTATCATACATGGAATGCAACGCAAGGGCTTTATATAGAATATGTACAGACACATTTAAATATAAACATACCCACATAACATACACATCAGAAAACTAATGCACTGGATAATAAGAACTGAAATAGTATTAAATAATAATAATTAAATAAATAAGAATAATATAAAATAAAACAATCGTACCCTAAAAATATAACAGATGAAAATCACTAAAATACGACAAAATAATGTATCAAATAAGATTTTTAAATTGTGGTTTAAAATAATAATAAATTAAAAGCTTTTTTTTTTTTAAGTGAAGTCTTATGCTTTCTTTAACTGCCAGCTGCCCTCAGACAGCAGGCTGTTTCACAGGTCATAGCTAAGATGTCTCGCCATAATTTTGATCCTAACTCTAAGACCAGCCTCAAACCAGCTGAGAACCCTGGGACATTCAGGAGCTAAAAGCAAGTGTGATCGAAGTGCTAAGACCTTTCAAAGCTTTAAAAAGGAATAAAAGTTATTAAAATCAGCTCGGAAGCAGGATGCCAATGCAGAGATTATAAAACTGGTGTATTATGAGCACGCTTTATAAAGCAGCTTTAAGTATAGAGCATCTTTGTAAATAAGGATGATAGCTCTAAAGTCACCAGAGTGGTAAAAACCTTGCACCCACTCTGCTGAATCGCCATGATGGACAACCTCTGTCTACCACAGCTTGTGTCAGGGCTGGACTCTGAGACTTGATGCTTGTGGTCTGTAGAGAAGGTGTGAGTGTTTATATGCATATGTTTGTGTATATAGGGTTAAACCTGTTGTAAAGCTGCATATCCCTATATGACACACCTCCCTTCAGGATTCCCACCTGGCTTTACCTGCCCACATTTATTCACATAGTTTCCTTCCACTTCCTTCTCTGTTTTATCATCCATTCTGCTCTCTATATTAATCCCTCTTTAAGTATAATTTTTCTTTTTTTTCCTACTTTTTTATCTATACAACTTAATATTTTTTCACTTTTAAAGCTTTACGAGACATCCGCTCTGGCCCCTCTAGCATTTAAAACCTATAAAAATCTATGCCACCCTTTTAAAATGATGCAGCTGTTTCTGGAATATTTTTACCATCACCTTGTAAACCTTTCCACTTAAGGAGGAAAGGAAGAACAACAACCTCAAACATGAGTGTTAAGGTAAAGACAAATTACAGTCGCTGCTTAAAAAATGCTTTCAAATTAAAAGCCTTTGTGTGGCGTTTGCATTTTCTCCCTGTGTTAGTGTGGGTTCCTGTCGCCTTGGACCCTCATTGGACTAAGCAGCACAGATATCTCAATATCTATTTTATTATTACATAAGAAGAAACAATTTTCCTGTTTTGATCTCTTATATTTTATCCTCTTGTCCTTGAAAAACAGATAAACATACAATCGTTTGTGATGTCTAGCCAACCATGTCTGTTTCCAGCCTCCTTCATTGTTAGTTATGTTTGTTCTTTGGAAAGAAAAAAGTTAAAAACATCTAAAACTTTTGCTTCATTCTTTTATAAACATCATGTAACATTTAATGTGGTTAAAATAATCTGCTCATGTCTCTGACCCTGAGCTTGTGCATCGTCCACAGAGCCAGGTCTGCAACCATATGGTAAATGAGTTGTACTTATACAGCACTTTTCTAGTCAGGCAAAGCGCAGAAAGAGAGGTAATAGCCAGAAACAGCAAATAAAACACAAAATAGACCCTTCCTGTGTGACTGCTGTTCAACAGAAGCTTATTTTCTGCAGGTTAGCATTATAATGTGATGATATCTGTGTGGAAGATTGGATTTCGCAGCTCACACGCTTTAGTTTTTTTCCATCTCATTTTCTGCATCAGAGGATTTTCCATAAAAATCTGCTTTTACATTCATTTGTGTCAAAGTTCCTGTAACAATCCTTTCACTCCACGTTCTGTAACGATTAGATCAGCTCCTCCTAATTCTTAACTTATTACAGATGACATTTTATAATTTGTTTTAGCTTTTTGTGCCATTTCTACTCTATTAAATAAGTCACTTTATGTTCCACAATGGAGGAAAAAGGCACTTTTCACACTTTGACCGGAGGTCTGAATCCTTACAAAGCCTCAGTCGTCGAGCTTTATGAGAGCGGGCTGCTGAAATAATTATACCAGCAGCTTTTTTGATATCAGCAATCAGATTTTGAGCCACTGTAATAGAATAGCAGACATGACACGGGGAAGTGATATTGTCTGGAGGAAGAAGAAGAAGGATAAAATGACCCAGCTTGTGTTCAGCAGACTTTAACGATGAGTCGATCTAAACCTCCTTTATGAGCAGAAACTGCTGCGCCCATTCACTGTCTGTATGTTTTATTCCTGTGTAAATTAATTCATGTTCATGTGATTGCAAGTTATTATAAAATAAATAAAAATCTTAAAACGAACAGACTAAAATGATGACAACCATTCTTCTTTAATAATGTGCAGATTTCTCTGATATTTAGATTAAAAAAAATGCTATTGTTCATGAAAACAGAGTTTTGTTTCTTTTTTAAAAAATTTTAACCACTTTGTAATATAAATATCTGTATTTCTTATTTCTTTCATCCTTTTAAAATGTGTCATCCATCCATTTCCCACCGCTTTTTCCCTGAACGGGGTCACGGGGGGGCTGGAGCCAATCCCAGCTGTCAACGGGCGAGGGCCAGGGTACACCCTGGACAGGTCGCCAGTCCATCACAGGGCCAACACACACAGACAAACAACCATGCACACACACACTCCTATGGGCAATTTAGAGTCTACAATCAGCCTATCCCCAATATGCATGTCTTTGGACCGTGGGAGGAAGCCAGAGAACCCGGAGAAAACCCACGCTAACACGGGGAGAACATGCAAACTCCTCACAGAAAGATTCCCGGTTGGACCCCCGGCCCAACCGAGGCTCAAGCCAGCAACCTTCTTGCTGTGAGGCCACAGAGCTAACCAACTGCGCCACCGTGCAACCTAAAAAAATGTGTAATGTTTTTATTATGTTAAAACTTTACGCGGGGAAGGAAGCTTTTATTTTGGACACCTCCTCTGTGTTGGTAGCTACTTGTTTCATGTCCGGTGTTGCCAAAAAGTCAGGATGAGTCGGACAAAGATGAACAAATGTTTGCTAGAATAAGACAAGCAAATAAGAGAAAAACAATCTACTGTTCAGATATCTGTATCTGACAGAGTTCCCACCCCACGGCCAGAAATGTTTTAAGCTAAAGTCCTCAGACATCCTGGTTCCAGGACGGTGATAGAAAGTGCTGCGATGCTTGGAGTCATTTGAGATAAGCTTCTCTATGAAAAGTTACACATCATCACTGTCCATCTTCTGCTCAGATCCCTTTCTGGGGACAATTTGCCACAAATAAGCAACATTGTGATCCCATGAGCTCACACACTGAAATACAAACAGAGTAATGATGAGTAGTGAGATACCAGTTGGAACTTATTACGAGAGAAATTTCCACAACACTGAATAGCTTGATGAGTTCTTTGTTTTGGTCAGGTGGCAGTAAATTAGGTCTTTTCTCATGTTTATGGACCATTTTTAATGACGTTTGTCTCTTTTTGTCTCATTTTCATCCCCTTTGCTTTGGTCTGTACACAAAATATATAATGTAACTTTATCTTAAGTTGAAGCCACTGTTCTCAGGAGGCATCATTGGAGGCATTCAAGTGTCTTGAGATCTTAATCGTAAGTAATAGTATATGGAAAGAGAGGTGGAGAGATGGATGAGGCCCTTGTCTGTAACCTAAATCAACCCTTATCTGTGGTTGTGAGATTAGGGTCATGATTTGGGGTTTCTCCGGGCTCAGCCTGAGAGATGTTTGAGGAGCTCACACACCCAGAGGGTGTTTGGTTTGGAGCCTCCGAGGTTCATGTTAGGAAGAGATCTGGGATAGACCAGGACCTGCTGGGATAAATATATATCTGTTCGGGCCTGGGATTGCCTCAGAGTCCTCTATGGAAGAGCTGGGTGTCAGCGATTGGGAACGGGGTGTCTGGGTCTCCATCTTACTTGTGTGACACGACCTCAGTTCAAATCCAAATCATTAACACACTGTAGCTGTTCACATCAAGAGCTATTATTGGGACACATTTTAATACAGAATCTAATCAACACGTCCTGAATATTTTTCTTGTTACTGTTTACAGATACAATTTCAACCCTTATGGGTGTTTTCCAGAGGATTTTTGTGGCAAGAGAAGTAATGGGTTTCACATTGTTACACCATCTGTAACCTCCAGGATGTGAGAGCTGTTTTGTGAAGTGCTGTCTCTATCGCATCCTGTGTTTGAGGCTCATGCCACAGGTGGACCTGCTGCCTGTAGGCGTACTGTGAGCTGCTACTGTTGCAACAAAGCATCAAAAACAAGCATTGTGTGGAAAATACTGAGCAGCTTGTACTACACCGAATTTGTAAAGTACATACGGACAAAAATATCCAGATGGATTAAAACAAAGTGCACACCTAATTTTTCCCAGCTCTCCTTTATAAATCTTAATGATCACATTGGATGCATGTGAACTGGTCCAATCACTTTACCTTAGTTCTACTTATTAATGTCTATGCGAAGGAATATGTCATGCCCTTTCTGGCTGTTACTCTCTAATTAAATGTAAAATAATTAAGTTGCAGACACTCATCCTGGCGACTTTCTGAAAAAGAAAAAAAAAAGTGGTGTGATAAGTCAGCTGTCTGGCCGCCACAGATTGACCTTAAAGCACACAAATGAAGAACAGGAAAGTGCTGCTGCTGTTTCTATAAACTGCAAGATAATTGAGTTGTGCAGTATATTCATATGCCTGTTTGGTGATAGTTTCCTCTCTTTAGAGCTGCTTTTGTGAACACAGCCTCAGTGATCCTCAAGTCTCTGATATGTCATCATGTCCATGTTTAATTTGGTCAAACCAGCTAAAACTGTGTTTATAAAGCACTTTATATACAGCAGAGCAACATTAAGTGCTTTATGTAAGAACAATAAGATTTTGTGCATAAAATGACACATTAAGAACTATACATATATATATATATATATGGTGTCAATCATACTCTCACACACCCCTCCTCACACATGCACACACTACATGACCCCCTGTGCATAAGCTCAAACTCTCACACCCTGTTTCTGCTTGCCTGTAACAGATTATAATATGCAAGTAGGGTTAGAAATAAAGATGTGATGGCACTGCTGAGCCAGCTGTGAAAATGCTAAGTGGGTCCATTCACACTGAGGAACACCCCACCCCATGACCACAGGAATCATCCTAACCAGCACTACAACCATAAGGCTGCACTGCAGAGCCCCACAAGCATCTGGGTAAGGACCATCGCTAGCGCACAGCCCCGCAGGCAAGCACCCTGTATCAAAGACCACAATGAGGAGATTAAAAACTAAAAAACACACATTTAGAATGATGAAGCGCTACGTTTACAGAAGGGTTTACTGGTAGTAAAGGCTCTGGTACAGTGATAAGGTGGGTTTGTCTGTGAAAAACTTTTTCTACTGGAGCCATTACAGTTCCAATAGCCCACCCTGGAAACCTAAGTTTGATTATACATATGTCTATTCACAACACTTTATCAAACGCGAGTCTTTATTTTATATTGTATTTTATTTACAATGTAAAACTTTTACAACTTTTCATCAAATGACACTATAGTATAAAGAAATAATATATACAAAACATCCCAGTTGCTTTGTGTGGCAGAGGGGAAGCCATTTTGGTTTTGTGTGTTATATTATTCAAATATGATAAAGACGTTTCGTTTTTATGTTTGTTTATCACATTGTTGGATCTGTTTTCACCCAACAAGCGACAAAAAAATTATAGGCCTTTAAGGATCTAAAAATCCTCATCTGTGCCCTAACATCTGCAATATAACAGGGTATTTGTAAAAAACTAAATGTAAATATTTCACAGAAAAGGGGTCTTATATGTGCTTTCTACTAAATACTCAAATTATCGCCCCATTGCACGCTGGGCTGGGTAGCGGGTTCCTCAACTCAGGCAGTTTCTTCTAGTTTTATAGACATTTTTCAAGCCCGAAAGTTTCATTTAGCAGCATACCTGGACTTTGCACTACCTTCCAACTTTTTGAAGTAATCATATGTCAACGCAGGGGTCTAACGGACCCTTCGGCTGTATGTTGCTAAGGAAGTCACGTGATCTGTGACGTCAGTCCCTCCTCTTCCATACGGCAGGGTGCACCCTGTACAGTTCACCCGTCCATCATAGAGAGACAAACAATTAGTAGCACACACATTCACTCCTCAACTTACACACATGCGTTTGGATGGTGGGAGGAAGCCAGAGCACATGGACAGAACCCAGACGGATTAGCTGAGACTCGAACCAGCAATCTTGCTAACCACCACACCACCGTGCAGCACTAAATGCAGTTAAAGAAATGTTGATCTATGAAAATCTACAGACCACTTTATGATCATAACCGGCCGAATTAATGTGTATCTGTCTACATAATGGTGGTTTTTAGAGAATTTGACACCAACAATTGACTAAACTACTCATGTTTACAGCTGTTTGAGGCTGCTACCTCTAAATTATAATCCAAATCAAAGCAAAAAAGGGCTCTTATTATGTGGTTTTCCATGTTGTAGTGAAAAGATGAGAAGCAGGAAGTGGTGTGTTCGTTTCCGGTAGACGTAATGGCTCCGTCCTCTGTCCAGTCGGAACCATTCCCAACCCACCAGGTGTAATCATGTGTAAAACCATGTAATTCTCAATTCAGAATGATTATTTCCATGTAAACCCAAAGGAGAATAATTAATCCTGAATTAAAAAACCTGCAGCCATTGATTCTGAGGCTTTGTGAAGTGAAGCTGTAACTGTTAAACTACACATCTGCTCCCGTCCTGAGGCCAAAGTTGACTTCCAGCTAACATTGATGGCTTTTCCTCCTCCTCTGTGGCCTGAGAGATGATGTCATGAAAAGTCATGATGTCATCAGTGAGACAAAGACTGCTCGTGAACCTTTACTCATTGAGCAGACATTGACCAGGTCAGGGATTATTTCTAGAGCTCCATCCACCAATTTCTGAAAATGTATTAAAAAGCTTTTGTTTTTCCTGAAATAATTTCCCAAAGGAGGAAACAACGGAGAAAAACCAGTTGATGGTTATATCCATTCATATCTGTAGGTCAGGTTTCTGTGTTTTGGCCAATAATCCCTCATTTCATTTCCAACTTTATACAATCAAATAATAATTTTAATGGAACATCCAACTAGTCAGGTCCTCAACTTTACCTCAAACAACATCACAATTGCTCCATTAATCAATGCCAGTACAGAGATCTTATTTGTTTTGAAGCTGTGTTGTCTTTCCTCCCATATTGATTGCATTGTCTCTTTCTATTCCACTGTACTGAAACCAAATAAATCATCACAATAGCTGTGCTGACAGGACAGACCTCCTCTGTATCATGAGGTAAATGTTCAAAGTCTCTCCATCTGAATGAAGTTGTTTTTCTCAAATTGCATCCAAACCTATTCCCTCACAGACCGAGCTGAAATATCAAAATATAAACGCGTCCATCATTGGAAAACTCTCTGCGGTTGGGATCGTCTCTCCTGAAAGAATACGTAATCCATTTTTGATGTGCGCTCTGTAGTTTGCTCTCTCAGCAGAAACACAGCTCATATCCCCACAGGGGGGATTGAGATGGATCCACTTATTAGGACCGGCTGCTGCTCATTCATCATTAATGATGTCTCACTAAGTTTCTCTCACAGTTGTTCAGATTCGACATTATGACATATCCGGATTTAGCTTTGAGGACAAATATGCAGAGATACTTATGCGCCTAATGAGATGAGTGGCTGACCTTTCAGCGGGGCTCCCAGTGGGATGCTAAGGACCGAGAAGTTTTTTTAAAGCAGCACCGTGTCGGGAGTCTGACATCAGGTTAGATTGTCAGAAAGAAGCAGACAAAGAGGTCAGATAATGAGGAGAAAACAAACTTACAGGTCAGATAACAAACAGCAGGCTGTCAGATCAGAGCTGCTACAGCGAGAGAGGAAGAAGTCGAGCAGGTTGCATAACTTAAAAGAAAATTGACAGCTGATGGAAGAAAAGCTGCATTTTAGATAAGCAGAGCCCATGTCTGCATGTCAAATAAGTCCAATAAAAGCTGCAGTTTCCTCTTTAATTTTATCTCCTCCAGTTTTCTGCATAAGCTCCTTTTTTCAGTCTGGAGATTGGAGTTTGTCCATTAAGCTGAGGTGTTGAAAAAAAGTCTGCCTGTGTAATTTGCATTAGTTACCATGTGATTAGATTTCATTAACACTATTTTAACAACGCTTGTCTCCTTTCTTTGCCCTTCATCCATCCTGACTTCTCATTACTGACATCCTTCCTTCCTTTTCTTCACCTGAACCCTCTTCTTCACTGTTTGTTTTTCTCATCCTCATTTTTTTTTTTACCTTTCTCAGGCGGCGCTTCGTCCTCTGAGCACCGGCAACTCGCCTCCCTCGGCAGCTTGCTAGATGACCAGCACTGGCACCATCTCGTATTGGAGCATAAAAACAATCACCTCAACCTGACTGTGGATAAACACACCGAAAGAGTTCAGATCCCTGCAGAGTTCAACCACTGGGCCATCAAACAGGTGCAAACACACGCAGAAGCATTTACAAATTACTGATAATGTATATGTTTGTTTCTGAACTTGTCATGTTACTGTTTAGTTAAGTGTAGGAGGAGCACAGAAGCTGCTCGTTGCTGAGAAGAGCTTCTATGGCTGCTTGGAAAACTTCCTGTACAATGGTCTCAACCTGATCGACAAAGCTAAGCGTGGTGACCAACAAATTACTGTGAAGGTAAAAACATTTTAGATGTGATTAGTGTTCAAATCATTTAAATATAAGCACATTAAAAAAAAAGTTTGTGCATCATGTAAAATGTAACTAAACAGAGCAGCGATTAAAGCCAACAGCAGAGCAGAGAAATCATCAAATAAATGGAGGAGTTTGGAAAATGGAAAGCTGGAACGACAAGGTTGGAAAATAAAGACGTACCGGTATCAATAATATTATAATAATTAATAATAAACTGATGATAATAAGATTAAGTAGCAACACGTCAATAATATGATGAAGAGAGGCAGAGTCTCTTAGAGGTAAAGACAGGCAGAGGTTCATGAATCTGCAGAAAACATGTCTACAAATGAAAAACAATTTCAGAATAATGATTCTACAGCACATTTTAACACATATGCAGCAACAACAAACCACATTAGCATAACCTTGTAGTGGTTTCTGGACTGCTTTGCCTTCATCAGGCCTGTCATCATTTAAACACCTTTAGAGCATCAAAAACACTAAAAGATGACAAAAATGCAGGAGTCTGAATCTAGAAGTTCTCTTCTTATTTCATCGCTTTGAAAATAATATGGATTCTGCTTCAAAGTTGTATTTAAACCTTTTTGTAATATGTGGTTGTATCCTCACCGTGCAAAATCTGCATCTTAAGATGACCTTGCAGGTAAAGCTGTGCAATAAATGCGTGAAGTGGAAAGCATCAAGACAACCACAAACTTAAAGGGATAAGGAACAGCCTGCACCAGGGTCATAGCTTGTTCCTCAGGAAGCAAACACACAACTTTTATGTGGAAGAACGGGCCTAAATCAGATATTATAGATGCAATATGATATTTAGCTTTTTTTTTTACAAGACATTTATTTTGAAATGAAAAGTTCTACATTATATCTATTAAACTATGTTCTAATGTGATGATGACAGATTACATAAACTATTTACTATTTGATGTTTGCTTCATTCTCTCCAAGTTCTGGGTTTTTATATCTGAGCTAAAATAGCTGAAGTCCACCTACATTACAGGGCTCTCACAAAGTTCTCTTTGGTCCACCAAAAGCAGATGAAACTAAGCGCTTTACTGTGATGTACTCATTAGAACAAAACCTGACTTTCTACCGTTTCTGCAGCATTAATGAGTTCCCTGTATGAGCATCAGGTCAGCCTCCAGAGTTTACGAAGGGATTTGCACATGCAGGTGTGCTTGTACGCGTTGACATCCTCAAAGCACCTCTGGGAAATTATCTGGATATTAGTGGTGCTGTTGCACGCCAGCTAATGAAGCTAACGAGCTCTTAACAAGGACAGTGAGTGATGAGGGAATGGAGGAGCTGAGGTAGGTTTGTGGGGATTTTACTTCGTCTTTCTCACTTTTCTTATTAGCAGATAAACAGTGGTTGTACAGTGATAATAAGTGCAAGCTACCTGAACCGTTAGCTTTTGCTTCCCTTTAAAACTGTGAGACTCCCTATGATAGAGGATAATTTACAAGAGTTATATGGCTCTCAGTGTAATCTGGTATTTAAAGTTTACTTTCTTAAGGCCATAGAAGAAGATAATGCAGATTCTTTAAATGTGCTTATATGCACAACTTATTTAAGACATTTGTGGATGTGTGTATGTAGAGAAAGACTTTTTATCTTTTATATTTTGCATCGGCGGTGCATTTCCCTACTTATGCTTTCATATATCACTTTAACAGCACTACAAAGAGCTTTTAGATGTCATCATTGTTTCCAAAGCATTGTAAAGATAGTGGGCTGATATTCCCAGCAGAGAAACTGGGCAGTAAAATATATTACTGTTGCAGCCTTGGCACTGAATGCGGTGTCATTACCAGCCCTTTGAAACAATAGTCTGCAAAGAAAATAGGTGTGGAGTATCTGCCTCCCTCCACTCATGGTTTCTGTTCTCAAGGAGACTTGCTGATGAGATTGCTGCGACATGAGGTCACACGGACACGCCCTCTGCAGCTGATTAATATTCATGCTTTCTGTTGTTTTATCTCTTTGGTAATCTATTTTCTACGTCCCGCCTCTTCTCTTCACTATGCATGTTCCTCTCTCAGGGCAATGTGACCTTTTCCTGTGCTGAGCAAGTTCCCGTTGCCGTGACGTTTCCGGGGCCGCAGAGCTTCCTCCAGCTGCCGTGGACGCCCTCGTCCTCCTCAGTGGGTTTTTCTATTGGGTTTCAGTTCAGGACTTGGAACAAGGCGGGACTTTTGCTCACCTTTGACCTCCTTCAACAAGGGGGCGTGGCTTGGTTGTACCTGCATGAGTCCAGACTCCGCCTACAGATGAATAAAGCCGGCAAAGCGCTGCTGGAGCTGAGCACAGGTCCGACCAATGAACTGGGTCCCAGTAACTACACAGCAACACCAAATAATAAATATTTTTTCCCCTAAAATGTTACAACAGACGTTTAAATGCAATGTTTTCACAGGTTCGGCTTTGAATGATGGTCAGTGGCATTCAGTGGATCTCACCTTCAGAAACGGTCGCCTGACAGTCTCTGTGGATAAGCAGCAAGGAGGCCTTTCTCATGCAACACCCTCATTTCCTGTCACCACAGCAAGTTATCTGTTCTTTGGAGGTGAAACATGAATCATTTACCAATCTGAATGCTAGTAGTCCCCTTAAACTCAACAGGATGATAGTTTAATGCAGTCGTGTAATCTTTGCATTTGGCTCCAAATTAACACCAGCTAACCCGTTTAACCCAGCTATTCCATGCATCTTCTACCGCTTTTCCCTGAACGGGGTTGTGGGGGGGCTGGAGCCAACAACCAACAACCATGCACACACACACACACACAGTCACTCCTATGGGCAATTTAGGGCAATTTAGAGTCTCCAATTAGCCTATCCCCGAGGTGCATGTCTTTGGACTGTGGAGAGAGTGTACACGGAGAGAACCCACGCTAACATGGGGAAACTCCAAACTCCACACAGAAAGATTCCTGGTTTGACCTCTGCCCTGACCGAGGCTCGAACCTTCTTGCTGTGAGGCCACAGAGATAACCGACTGCTCCACCGTGCAGCCCCCAGCTAATCCAATGTTATTTAAAATAAAAGCTCACAAGTCGCTTTGGTGAGTTGAACTCACTCCCGTTGTGGAGCCATGTTTTAATGGCTGCTCAGATGGAAGGTTTTTTTTCAATATTCGATAACTTTATTGAGTATAAAGGCAGAATACAGTTTTTTTTAAAGAGACAGAACATCAACAATGAGAAAGAGGAAAACGTGAGCTAGATACATAGTACGTTTTAAGTCATTAGCACACATTTTGCAGCCACAAGCTGGGACATTTCCGATCTTTCATTTGGTGCTTTTCCACTAGTACCTACTCCACCCGACCTCACACGATTATACCCAGAAACAGAGCGTTTCCATCAGGATGTGTC
>JBAMHV010000008.1:22078227-22093195 GCA_037177535.1 Pseudomugil gertrudae
AAAAGAAAAGAGAGAAGACCCCCCCCCCCCCCCCCAACACACACACACACACACACACACACACACACACACACACTCCTCCATCCCAAATATTTACTTTACACAAGGTGCTCAGGTCTACATGACCCACTGATAACATGTTATATGTATGTATGTGTGTGTGTGTGTGTGTGTGGGTGGGTGTGTGTGTGTGTGTGTGTGTTTGCTGTGCATGAATGATTTTTTTTTTTGCTTCTTCAGCACAAGGTTGCAACATTTTTATTTTAGGCATTGATGTTTTTCTGCTCCCAGATTCGTGCACATTTTACACTCTGCCTCGCAGATATGAATTTATATGTTTTTATTCCAGCAAACCGGAGCAAAATATAAGAAACTATATTTACCTGTGTGGCAGTGCTTCAATGTCTATCAAAATGGCCGAAAAGAATCTCTGCTCAGAGCGCCTTAGAGATCATTAGAAAGAAACTTTCCAGGATGATGCAGAGGAGGATTACCTGGAAATCTGTAAATTTTAGATTGTTGTTTTGAGGAAAATGAGGATTTTCTAACCAAAATTAGATGATTCTTGATTAAATAAATAAATGCATGATGACAAAAACTATGTGAAATTGCTTGATAATGTCATCATTAAACAGAAAGTAAACAAAATAACCTGATTTAGTTTTGTGTAAAGGTGGGATGAGAAAGTGATTCAGCTGTTGCTGTTTGGTCCAATAAATGAACCCTGCTCTGCTTCCACAGACGGTTCATTTGGACTGGTCTGAATTGTCATTTACACTCTGCTGCAGACCAAACAAATTTAGGCTTCAAAACCGGGGATCTGAGTTTATTTGCAAGTAAAACTTTTATTTGCGGTTAGCTTGCAGTATTAAAGCATGGATGCAGGGAGGGTTATATGTTGGAGAGATCGATGTCTCTCCTGCTACTCATCCTGGAAAGAAAGTAAAAAGGTTTCTCCATGGTTGACATGCAGTGATTGGGCCATTTTCTGGCCAATCAATGAGACAAGAGATAAGACAAGAGTCAAGACAAGATCATCTTTTACTGGCTGGATGACAGTACAGGCAGGCTGCAAAATGGATGCTGAATTAGCTGTCAAAAGGAAGCTTATCACTGAGAAAAACTGCAAAACTTCACTAATGCATGTTTAAAAGGGCCTTAAAACATTCAGAAATCAATGTTTTTACATTAAATATACTGATTCTTATTTGACTATAATATTATTTTGTTTAATTGACTGAAACTAGTAAATAAATCCATGATATAAGTGACTTAATCATGCCTTCACTTGGTATTTAACTGAAGTGTGAGCCTTGTGCAGGGCCAGCAACAGGACCAGAACCAGAACAGACCTTTCTCATCACTTTTGTTTATTCTTCTTTGCTTTGTCATTTTCCTTTACTGCACATGTTTGGAAGATGTTGCTTAGAGGCAAGTTTGCAACAAAAACAAACACTTTGCAGCTCATCAGCAGTCAGACAGACAGTTGTAACAACTGATCTGTAGAAATATATATCACGTTTGACACCGTGAATTGATTACATCAAATTCCTGCCTGTAACCCAGACATTCACAAATAATAAATATCCGAAATAACAGAGTTAAGCAGTGTGCTAATGTGAATTTAAAGTGAGCGCTAAGTGCTTTATCTGCAAGGTTGCAGCTCGCTCTGAGATTAAAGCCCCATAAAGATAAATGGAGTAAAAAGAATCGCAGTGTAGCTTTTTGACAGGCTGCTGAGTCGAAGCTTTTATTGCAGAAACAGTTGTAGATTCTCTTCAGTTAACACTTTTCCTTTCCTTAAGTCCAGACAACAACAAGGTAACTGCTGTCACACACAAGTTACCAGCACCAGTGAAATATAATATAGAAGCAGTATTTTTGTGGATAGATCCCGGTAATATGGTTTCCTCACATCAACATCAGTGCAGAGCCAGATGTTTCTACCTTTTTTAAGTTAAGAGACAGGTGGAGGTGGGTTGGGGTGGGATGGGTGTGGGGCTGTCTGTCTTTGTATGTCCACTTTTTGTAATTCATTGTTATGTTCTGTCTTTGTTTTATTTTCTTTTAATGGATTTTTATCATGTAAAGCACTTTGTGTTGCCAAAGCGCTTTATAAATAAAGTTTGATTTGATTTGATTTATTTTATGCACACAAGCTTTGCAACCACCAATGACATCAAATATTCTGTATGCGTGAGACTAATTGTGTCAAATCCTCTGAAGGTGTGAGTAGGTTCTGAAACAGATGGAAAGCTACTGGTGTGGATGAAACAAAGCCAGTAATGATCATTATCTGGCTTTTCTATTTTTGTATGTCTTGTATTTTAGCAAGAAGGACCTGCTGAGTTACAGGATTTCATAAGTTCCATGAAAGAGGATCATTTTTAAAATTTAATACATTATTTTTGTCTTTAAAGCAACCAGGATGACCGAGTGGTTAAGGTGTTGGACTTAAGATCCAATGGACAGATGTCCACGTGGGTTCGAACCCCACTCCTGGTAGGGTTTTTAGGTACTTATGGGTATGTTGCTGAACGCAGGCAGTTCTGAAATCATCGTCCACAAATAAAATGCACAACATCTGGACCGTATATTTACTGTACTCTGAACACTAATCATGACATAAAATGCTTCTCCATCCAAACGCTGACAACTCCATGTTTATGTCGTTAAATCTTATCTAAAAACCAAATGTTACTTTGCTCATTTACATATATATTTTCCTTCTTTCATTAAAAAGCCATCCATTTATGCACCCGGCCACTGCAGACCCTGCTTTCCTGCTCTGGTGTTGGAGCTGCTTACACAGCAGATCAGCTCATACGAGGAACCTTCACCTCTTTTGAAACCTTCTCGCTGGGAAGAGGGGAAAAAAAACATCCCATTCATATGAAATGACATTTGATGGTTGTCAGTTAGAATAACTGGATCACAGGACCAGAATAACACAGCATAAACTGGGAATGTGTACATTTACTGGCACTGGTTGCCATTTTAAAGGCTTTTTCCAGAATAGTCAAAACACAATGACAGAGTTTAAAGTTTTCACATTTACTGGTTTTATTTGATCTAAATGTTGTATTTTTGTAATCTTTGTCAGTGTTTTTTAGTTCCTTTCATCTCTTTTATTCCTCCCACACATTATTGATGTTATGATGGCCACGATATATATACATAAATAACATGCAGAGCTTCAATGAAGTCTCCTGAGAGCTAAATTCATTGAAGGACCGTCTTCAAACAGTCTGGAAGCTTTCAAAGAAGATCTGATGCCAAGAACAGATATTCTTTATTCACTAGAAAGAAAGCTTTTCCTTTTATATGAAAGAAGAAGCGAAAGCACGAACTGACATCCCTGAAAAATTGAATGATTCAAGCTCATAATCTTTAAAAGTTGCTTTTCCAATCAAACCAAAGTTGTTTTTCTTTAACAACCATTTACAGCTTTACCTTAGCATCAAACCTGCAGATGAAACCAGAGGTTTTAAATGGATCCAGCGTCTGTTACTCAACAGTAAAACTAAAAAGTGTTGATCCCCTTGTCGTAATGTGTTCAGGAAAACCTCTGAGGGTGTCATCGAGGATCCGAGAACATGATGAACTTATTCAGATGCAAACTGCAGGATACAAATGAAAGTTTCATAGGTTTTTGGTAATCAGATTACTTTGGTTTAGAACAGGGGTGTCAAACTCAGGTCCAGCAGGTTTTTGTTGTCTCCATGCTCCGACACAGCTGACATAAATTACTTAATAGGTTGACAAGAAGCTGTTGGATCAATTTGATTTGCATCAGGTGTGTTAGTGCAGGTAAACAACTAAACATGCTGGATGCCCTCGAGGACTGGATCTTGACATCCCTGGTTTAGAAGATCGTCATGTGTTGCTTCAGAACACACAGTGTGTATTTTTATATGTAGCACAAACAAACTGTGACATTGGTGTGATGTCTCAGGGATGTGTCACATGATCTGAAGCTAATAATAAGCTGAGGGATGATGGGCCCTCTCGGGAAACTGCTGTTGTGTGACATTTCTTCATATAATGATTTCTTTCTGTGACTTTCTTGTTATTTGGATGTGCGGTCCTTGCATTTCCTACATCTATAAATAGAAGATGTAACAAATATCCAGTTTCCTACAGACGTGGTTTGATTGAAGGGTGGACCTCCTCATCATGCAAACAAGCAACATTTTAGTGCACAATACAAGAAACAATTGGCAGAACATTCAAAATCTTTAACTTAAAGTCTTCATTTATTACTTTTCAAAACATTTTGGGACAAAAGAAGACATTTGTTTGGGTTTATTAACGTGTGATCTGTCAGAATAGCTGTAGTGCTAATTGTTTCCACCAGAGGGCAGAAGACAAGAATCAGGTTTCTTACGTAGAGTTTGTACGATAATCTGAGGCAGCAGGTCTCAGAAAAAGTACGTATGACATATATTACATGTGAAAAATGTTCTGTAAAAAAAGTTAAAGCCATCCATCCATCCATTTTCTACCGCCTTGTCCCTGAACGGGGTCGTGGGGGGGGCTGGAGCCAATCCCAGCTCACAACGAGCGAGAGGCGGGGTACACCCTGGACAGGTCGCCAGTCCATCATAGGGCCAAGTTAAAGCCATTATAATTATAAATTCCTTCTACTTACACCATCCATCCCATTGTGGTTGGGATGTCACATGATTTCTGTGACAGTATTGACATCATTTCATTAACATTCCTCCTCTTTCTGCAGGTCTTCCTGGATAAAAGCTGCAGTGTAAATATTGTTTTTATTGGTTGTTAATTTGTCTTTCCTGTGCTCTCCATCCCAGCCAGTCGAGACGGATGGCTGCCCTCCCTGAGCCGGGTTCTGCTGGAGGTTCTGCTTCCTGTTAAAAGGAAGTTTTCCTTCCCACTGTCGCTGCATGCAGCTCAGGGTCGATTGGATCAAAGTCAAGATTCAATGCAATCTTTTGGTTTCCCTTATCTAGGGTATTTATTATTAATTGGCTCAAATTGATGTGGCCCTGAGATAACACTGTCATAAAGTGCTATACAAATAAAGTTTAATTGAATGACTTTCTGTAATTAATCTGCAAGAAGATGGCTAATTTGAGCCAGTGCAACTAAAAAAAATAAAAGTTACAATAAATGTAACATATGAAAAGTAGTTTACTCCCACCCATAAGACATGCATGTGAGGTTAATTGCTCATTTATCACATGGAGGTCACTTTGCCAGTTGACTTTAGATGATTTCTGACGGAGGTTCAGACTTTTACAGAGCACCAGACTTTATTCCTTTCCCTGCTGATCCTCAGACAGACAGCTGTTTAAAACCTACCTGTCAGCCTCAGTGCAACGTGAAAGAGCCTGTCGGAGCTGTTGCTACGGTTCAGACTGGTCCGGTTCAGGAATACCACCTTGTTGTTCCACCACTGCAGCGAGCAGGCTGAGGTGGTTCTGGATCTTTCCCATCTAGCTGGCAGCTGCTAAGTGGCTTTTGCTGTCTGTTGCTCAATATTTTAGTCCAACCCCAACCCTGACCTCTCACCCCCATTACTGGTATAGCTGGTGAGTGGAGTTATATAAAAAACAGGCGGTGTAGGTTACTTAAGCTTTAATAGAAGGGTGTCAATACACTTAAGCACGACGGTATAAAAACACTTCAAGTGTAACGATTCAAATATGAAAGATATGCTGAGAAAAAGTAGTGATTTCACTTTGGAAATAAATGGATATTTTATGTGCATGGTCTTCTTTGTCCTCTTTTAAATCTTTATATTTCTGGCAGCAGATAAAGACGAGAGCATCTCCAGGTCAGCAGGTCTTAAATGTTCTCCGTTTGGTCTCCATTTCTCTTTGTCTGTCAGGTGTTCTCCCAGTCACTGTGAACACGGCGGCATCTGCAGCCAGTCTTGGACCATTTTCCACTGCAACTGCTCCGACAACGGCTACAGCGGCGCCACCTGCCACAGCTGTGAGTCACATGACACACAGACATCACATGACCATCAAACTTTTTTCTCCTGCTTCCTTCGGGCAGAAAACATGAACAAGTTGTTGTACAAAAGCAGAGGCTCTGCTGGTTATAAACATGTCTACCTCATCACTGTGGGACAAAAACACTGTTAGCTAGCAGCGTAGACAAGATATAAAATCACTATCATGTCTTAAATTTGTTGTTAAAAGCTTTATTCCAAACTGCTGATATGTTTTCTTATGACTGTCTTTAAAACAAAAGAAATCAGAATTGTTCTGATTGTTTGCATGAAGATGAAAAAGGTTTTATTTTGAAGTTTTCACACTTCCTGTTTGGTTTAACTTTGTCTGAGTCCTCAGTGTTTTGAGGTTTATCCCTCCATCTTTCACAGCATTGGTACAAGTGTCCATCATCTTCATCAGCAAATGTTGTAACACTTCTACTGAAACTTCTCAGGTGTGGTCAATATTCCACATTCAGCCTTTGTAGCTGTGAAGATACTTCATTCATGTTGGGTGGTCCATTTCAGACAGCAACAGAAGGCCTTGTAAAGTGGTCAAATAAAAAAAACATTTTTCAGCCTTTTGTTTTGTACTTATATTTTACATCAATCATCCTGATGGATAGGTATGCAGGTGAGGTGACTTAGAGGATGAGTTGGAGGATGGAAGATCAGCAGCTTGAGTGTGGAAAAAGTCAAACTTGATGAATAAAAAAGTTTATTACAAACAACAACTGTGGGGTCCCTGGCCAATTGTAGAGGTCCCAACAAGTCTCTGAGCTAACGGCCTTATATATGCCTCCCAAACAAAGAGAATATGTTTCATGCCTGACATCTGTGAGGGGTCTGTGGGAATCTGGGAAAAGAACCTCTTGAGTAATTTTCCTGAGCCCTGACCTATGATCTCATTTAGGAGAGACAGAAAATATGTTCAGAAACAATAAACAGACACTACACAGGTCTGTCACAGACTCCAGGTCCTCTGTTGATGTCTTTTTCCTTTTTGAGGGGATATTACAGAAACTGTAGATGCTTCAATATGGCTGTAAAATTCCATTTAACTGCCAAAGCAAGAGACTCATTTTATTAAATGTGTCTCAGGCTCACGTAAGAACCAATAAATTTAGAACCATTAATCACTAAAAGCACAAATCAAATTTAGGACACTTAAAGTAAAGGCAAAACTTAAACTTTCCCTTAAAACCGGAGCTTCGTACAGACCTCCATTTGAGTTTCACGCCAAACACGTGCTCATATGATCCAAATCCTGGAGCGAATGCTTGATAAGACTCAGAGGCAGCATGAGGAGTTTTTCCTTCTCCGTTTCAAAGCTCAGTCTGTGTCGACACAGACATGATAAACATATTTTAAAATTAATTTTGCCCTCTGAGATAGGAGAGAAAATAAACTTCCTGCACAGAAACCTGTGCAGACCTTAGAAGTCATCTGATGGGAAACAGTGTCAGACTCACATACCTTATGGCTTCTTTACACCGTGTGATCATTCTAATCAATACGTCTTCATTGTTTATCATGTCTGGAAACTTTATATTTAATCAGCACATCCTGCCTCTCTGAAGGAGGAAGTTAAAGAGAGTAGCATGGGTGATGTGTTAGGCCTAAAAACTCTGAAAATACATAAATAAACCACGGTGATGAGGTCAGGTTTGTTGTTTTTAGTGCCAGTGAGACAGAAAGGGAAATGCCTCTGTGCTTTTTGTTGCTGATGTCTCTGTGAAAACTGTTTTTTAGCTTCACTGAGAAGATGTCTTGGGAAAAAAAGTGTGGAGAAGAAATGCTAAACAGGTGAGCAGAGTGTGGGAACCTTTAGATATAAATTTGATTGAAGTGAGGCAGCAGGGAAGAAGGGTCGCTGATAACGTTTTATTTACTGAGCCTGTGTTTTCGCATCAGTCACTGCTGTCGCCTGCAGCTGGAGACGCCTCTGATCATGACACAGCGATGCAGCTGTGATACATACATATGAAGTGGTACCCGTAATCCTTCCCGATGTGTGATCTCCGTCCCCTTTCGCAGCTCCTGTCTGCCGTCATGCTGATGCTGATCTCATTATTTTTTCCTCCCAGCTGTGTACGAACAGTCCTGCGAAGCGTACAAACACAAGGGCAACACGTCTGGATATTTTTATATCGACGTGGACGGCAGCGGACCGATCACACCGCAGCTGGTCTACTGCAACATGACAGGTGACACATGCACACTCCTTCACTCCCCTCCTCCTCCCACTGTTTTGCATGATTTGCTGTTCCATCAACACACTGATGTGTTGTTTTCTTTCCATTTTCATTTTTAGGGACTTATTTTATATTAATATTGATTTTAGAGCCTTCTAGATGCCTGTTACGTTAATGTTTTTAATTTATTTTCAGTTACTTTTCATTGAAATAAATAGATATTCAGCATTATTAAAATATCAGCTACAAATTTGAAGACATCTTGATGTGTTGGTTCGTTTCGGGTTATCATAAGAGGCATAACTCATTCAGAAGTGGGCACAGGTTGTGAGTTTGAGCAGCTATTCCTGAGCAGTTTTTGTGGAATTGCATGTTCCTAAATAAAATGACATGGTATACTTTACTATCTTCACTTCACTGCACACACTTCCCGTACACTTTATCACTCTTTTTCCATTGCGTGCTAACACACATATGTAATCAGCCAATCCCATGGCAGCAGCTCAACCCGTGCATGCAGACACGGCCAAGATGATTTGCAAAAGTTCAAACTGAGCATCAGGATGAGGAAACAGCAGATCTACTGGGATTTGCACACACAACCATGTGTGTGGTTTACAGAAAATGGACAGAAAAAGAGGAAATATCCAGCTGTTTAGATGAAAATGCCTTGATGTCAGAGGAGAATGAGATGAGAGAAAAGGAACCAGCAACTCAAATCACCTGTTACTTTAACAGGTGATTAAATATCATCTCTGAACACACAACACATAAAACTTTAATATCACTGTGCTCCTGCTAAAATATAGTCACCTTTAAGATCATTTTTACATTTTTTCTATGAGGTTCCTGATATTTGTTATAATAAATGGATAGCATTAATGTATCAGCATTGTATGATTATTATTAGGATAAAATGCATTTGTAAACAGCACAGATGATCCATTCTGTTTGTCTGAGCATTGTGGATAGAATTTTTTTGCTGATTTTTGTGACTGTTTAAATAACTTGTTTCAATATTTCTGGCTGCAACCTTGTTTTTGACCACATATACTCTGTACATCAGGGATGGGCAACTCCGGTCCTCGGGGGTCCTGCAAGTGTTTGGACTTACCCTCCTGCAACACACCTGACACACATCAGACTTAATTAGCAGACCTGTTCAGATCCTAGTTTCAAACTCTGCACATACGTAATTATTGCAGAGGACCGGAGTTGCCCATCACTGTTGCATATACATGTGCAAAATTGCAGATCTGGAAATAAGGCTCTCTATTTCAGCTGCATTCAGATAGGATCAGAATGTAGGATAAACAACATAAAAAAGCATGGGTCCATCCCATCTTGTTTCAATGGTTCAGGCTGCAGGTGGCGTGTTACTTTTTTTGACCCACTTTGGGCCTTCATACCAACAGGACATGGTTTAAACACCACAGCCTACCTAAATGTTATTTCTGACCATGTTCATCCCTTCATGACCACTGCATAGCATCTTCTGATGGATACTTCCAGCAGGATGATGCACCATGTCCCACTTAACTGCTTTATGAACATGAGTTCCTTCCACTCCAGTGACCTCCAGTCACCACATCCCAATTTAACAGGAATGAGAGATGCAGCTGTGTTATGCTACCAAAATCTCTGAGACACGTGTCCAACGCTGTTGAAACTATGTAGAACTGAGCCGGTGCAGAAAGTAAAGTTTTAGAGGGAAACATGATGATAACTTGCACATATAGTCGTTTCAAATAGTGAACCAGACCAGCATTAAAACTTTGCACAGCCTCTTCAGTCACAGATTTGTTTTATTGAACAGTTTATAAAATAACCTGGTTATTGTCTTCTGGAGGGGAAAAACACTTTTACAAATGATCGCAGTGGTTCATCAGTTTCCTCTGAGCTTGTTTAACAGACTGATGGTGGATAAGGCTGGTTGCATTCTTCCACCTGTCCACGGCTCGATCATCTCAAAGAGAACGATAATAGAAATATGTGTGACCCTGCCGTCCCTTCCTCAGAATCAGATCATCGGATTGAGTTTCCTCTGTTAGCTGAAATGTGTAATGTTTGTTGTTTTAGGCCCATCGACGCAGCATCACAGATGAGCTTTAAGATGAAAATGCTGAAATTGTGGACTTCTGCCTGCATGTTTGATTCTTAGTTTAAAATTGATTTTAACGTAGTTCAAATGTACAAGTTGTAGACGAGGGATTTGTTTAATATAGAAGCTAAAGTCTTTTTTAAACCTGCTGGTTTATTGAGTTGTCTGTGACGGATAGTGGAAGTGTGCTGTGTGTTATGAGAGTTCAGCAGAGGGAATTAGGCTCTATGGAAGAAACAGGCAACTGGAAAACAAAGAATATTCTCAGCCAACCAGTTCATATTTTCTCGACACGGTTCCTCAATACCTTCGAGGCGATCTTATAATGTGCCCCTGATGAAAGCTAAAAGCTTTATCATGTCCTACATAGCTGCTGCTGTTAGGCTGTTAATACACACTATGCTCATCTTGAACGCTTACTGCCACCGACACATTTACTGACTTTACTTTTTATTGAAAGTTGTCACCCCTTTATTCAGAGTTATAAATAATTCATTATTCCTTCGTTTTATTCCCCCCACCAGAGGAGAACACCTGGATGGTGATCCAGCACAACAACACAGAGCTGACCAGAGTGCAACCCTCTCCAGGCCTAAACCAGCATTTAGTTTACTTCAGCTACCCTTCCAAGGAGGAGCAGCTGCTAGCTGCCATCAACCAATCAGAGCACTGCCAACAGGAACTGTCCTACCACTGCAGGAAGTCCCGCCTCCTCAACACTCAAGGTAAAAAAACGTGATGATTTCGACAGCTCGCTATGTTACATGACATTAAAGCTGTGTAGGAGGGAGAGATCAGTTAAATCTACTGCATTTTATGTCCTCTGGGAACTCAGAATTTCTGATCTGTAACTAAGAAAATGCTACAAGACATGCATGTTAGGTTATAATAGCTATGGTTAAAATGGTTTAAAATAACATGTAATTGCTTTGGATAAAAGCGTCTGCTAAATGGCTGTAATCACAGCCTTTAAATTCAACATTTTACAGCATTCCCCGTAAAGAAAGCTTATTTTTCCCTTCACAACCTTTTTTCATATTTTTTATAGCAAAGCAACAAAGAAAACTTTAAGTTCTCTTAGCTAATATCATATCAGCCAATAACACGGCAGTATCTTATTTTATTTATTCATGTTGACACGGGTAAGTCCACATGTGACTTTTACACAATTTCCCCTGAAAACGGTCCCCTCGGTCTTTAAGGGAACTCTAAAATAAGTCCACTTTCAGTGGATTTTCCATAAGGTCACTTGTGTTTCTTAAATGAAAACAATAGGATTAATTTCTTGGGGTTGTGTGTATTTTTATTTGACATATTAAATATTCTGGATGATGTAGGATTGCTTTTTTGTTATGTACCGTGAGCCCTCCAAGCAGCAACCACTTCATATTCTTGCATTTTGTTGTCGTTCAAAGAACTTTCTGTCTCTATAT
Source organism: Pseudomugil gertrudae (assembly GCA_037177535.1). NCBI lineage: Eukaryota > Metazoa > Chordata > Actinopteri > Atheriniformes > Pseudomugilidae > Pseudomugil > Pseudomugil gertrudae. The sequence goes on from JBAMHV010000008.1 coordinate 22,089,925, forward strand.
GAAGTGTTTCCGGTTGCATCAGCTGCATACAGTTTGTGACAAAGTGGATGCGTACCACCAGTTGTCACTGTTGCTTATTTCCTGTATGGTTTAAGCCAACTAGTGATACCATTGGTGTTAAGCATGCATGGAGGGGATAAAATGGTAAGGTGTTACAGGAATCCCTTATTGTGTTTAGGATATGTATTGGGCATGACATAGTTTGATTGGGAAACTGTGTAGAGGTTTATTTGAAGTCACAGGGAGCAGAGTGGCTTCATAGAAGCTTTGATAGTTGGGGTTTTGATATGAGGCTTACCTGGCAAATGGTAGATGCTGAGGGCGGCCATTTTGAGATCCGGGTGGGAGAGGCTGGTCTTTTGTATATGCTCGAGGTTTATGTAGCAGGGTGCATGTTAGGTTAACTCAGGTATAGTTGATTTTACTTATGTTTAGTTGGTCAAAAGTAATTGTTAAGTTACATTATTTGTTCCATTTGTTTCTTTTCTAACATGCACCAGTGTAAAATAAAAAGTTTTCATGTTGGAGGACCTCTGCCTACCACCTTCATTCAGCCACTCTGGCCACGCAACTTACCACACAGTTACAGCAAAATGTTTTGGCAGCTGCTGCTGTGCACATATATACAGTATTTATGCATACACATTATGTGTGAAGGGGAGAAAAGGCACCTCCAAAAGTCAGTGTGCAATTCAAGCCCACCACACAACCACCTTGAGGGTCTGCACAGGTACAACAGACGTCAAATAACCAGGATATACAGAATGCAGACAAAGAAACTTATCCAAACAATAAGACAATAGAAACAATAGATACTAGATAATAAGACAATAGAAAATGGAAAATGTTGCCTTGTCTGAGTCTTTTGAGCTACAGCATCCAGATGGTAGTGTCAGAAATGAGTGAAACCACCATAAAACATGGATCCATTCTGCCTTGTACCAGTAGTTTTGTCTTGGTGCACTTCAGGTTCCTTTAGGTCCTGGGCATGGTTTGAACACCCTGTCTGAGTATTCTTGCTAACTGTTCATCCCTTTATGACCACAGTCTACCATCTTCAGATGGCTACTCCCAGCAGGAATCTCTGAGGAACACCTTGGTGAGTCAATGGAACAGAGAACTGAGGCAGCTCTGAAGGAAAGAAGGGGTCAAACATGGTACTAGCGAAGTAGACTTAATAAACAAGAAGGCAAGCAGGTACATGTAAATAAGGAAATAAGAATAAAATGAAATATTATGTTTAGAAGGACATTGAATGCAGCAGCTACTGCTCTCACCATCAACCTCTATGTCACAAGCTGCCATCACCTTTGTTACATTTTTATTCTAAGAAGTTCAGACTCTTCAGTGGTTATATTTTCCTAAAGGTGATCCAGTTTCTCCTCTGGCAGCTTATTTTCTGTATGTTTGGGCACCAAACTAAAGATTAAATTTCCAGCAGCAAAACTACAAAACCAATTTAGTTGAAGAGATATAATAGTCAATAAGTAATACCCTTTAGGGTCATATTTCAACACTTTCCTTCTGAAGGTGTTTCTGCAAAATCAAGTCGTTGTTTGGAGCTCGTATTGACCATTAAGTCAAAGTCACACATGAATGCACTTAAACTTAAACAGGATATGAGTTGTACGTTTCTTTTTTAGTCCTCCAGGCAGCTTTAACATGACAGAGATGCTGAGTCATTAGGCTGGAAGCGATAAATGAAGGTGTGGAGTAATGAGAGAAGTTATTTTACACAGCAAAGGATTCAAACTAGCAGCCTGCCAAGCTTTTCCTCACTTCTCATTTCCAACAAATCTCTACCTGCCCCTAAAAAATACATTTAATAGATGCAAGTTTATTTTAACTTTAGGTAATGAGTCGTTCTCTTATGGTGCCTCGTGATGATCACATTGTCACATCTTAAAGCTAAATTCCACCATTCAGACATCTTATCTAACTTTAATCCCTTTAATCTCTTGATCTTATCTGCAAGAAAGATTTTATTTCACCCCTTCTCTTTCAGTTTTCCTCTAAGATGAAACCACATCAGAATGACTTTGATAACCCAGTTGCCTTGTATGAATTGCAGGTTGTCAATAGAGCATCTCACATACTGTAAAATAAGACAAATGAACACTTCAAATCTATTTAAATGTGTTTTTAACATCTTGTTTTACCTGTGTAATGTCTTTGAACGGGAGAAGCTCAGTAGTTCTGTATCAGCCAGCATAAATGAGCTGTTAGTGAAACCATCACAGGTTGAAGATAGATGTCGGTCCTCCATTTGTGGGGTTATATAGTTCAAGCCGGACTGTGAATTGCAAAGATTCTGTGGGAAAAGTGAGGTGAGGTGATAAAATGATGGATGAAAACTGTGAAAGTTAGAGAAAAGGAAGAACGAGTGGAGAAATAGAAGCTTCATCACAAACTAAAGAAGAGCTGACTCAGCAGAGACCATTTCAAATCAGCCTCTTGCCATCCTGCAAGCTCTCCGAATGTGAAATACATTGTGAATTTATACTGCCACATGAGCAGTGTGTATCCCCTGTCAGAATTGGGAGCTGGGAAACATCTTTTTTGCTTCATCGTGGGAGGTGGATAGACAGGGACTCGTTTCAAACTGCAGTCAGCGTTTTTTCTTCTTTACAGCCTGGTTCACATCCTAACGAACACTGACGTTTATGTCCCAATGTGGAGGGGAGAAAAAGCTCTCTTTCTTTTTAGTTTATTCCTTTTGAGATTCTCATAACATCCAGTCAGCAAAGCTGCATCAGGTTGCATTTATTAAAGCGAATAAACAATGACGGAAGAAGGTTCTGTCAGTGCTGCTCTATGTTTTTTATTATGACACCATATTATTTTCAACAGAAGGATTTTACCTGGAAGAATTTATATAATGAGGCAAAACCACATGAGTCAGGAAGCAGCACACTTTGGAAATAATCTAATCCAGTGTGTTTCAACTCCTGTCCCTACGTACGACTGCTCGCTCTGCTGATGTAACAACGCTGTGCGTGTTTTAGAGGTTTCCTTCTAACTCACCTGATGTAGATTAAAGGATTCCCCGTCTGGTTCTTTGCATGATGAGCCATTTATTACAGACAGTGTTAAAGTGTGTAAACATCTTAACATGCAGGACAGTACATAATGAGGAGTGTAATTAAGAAATTGTGTTTTAATCCATAAATAAGCCATTATTAGTGTCAATAGTGATATATATATATATATATAGATAGATAGATAGATAGATAGATAGATAGATAGATAGATAGATAGATAGATAGATAGA
>JBAMHV010000008.1:22099658-22110089 GCA_037177535.1 Pseudomugil gertrudae
TTTGAATTAAGTCTCACCAGGGAAACACTCAAACCTGCAGGATGGTAGCTCACGAGGACCGGAGTTGGAGACCCCTGCTGTATACCAACATGATCAGGAGGTTTTTGTCTAAGAGATTCAACCATTCATACGTTAGGGCATATTTACACCTTTACAGAGAGAGAAAATTCAGCTCACTGATTGGCTTGGAGTCCAAACATATGAGCAACTATTCCTTTCTAAATGAACTATTGATGTTAAGCTTTGGTCTTGTTTTCAGAGAGACTGCACTTTAGTTTGGTGTGTTTGCTTTGTTTCCCAGCCTCCAATCGGGTGGTTTTCTCCTTCGACGTTGGTAACGGCCCGCTGGAGGTATCGGTGGAATCAAGCCTCCCGCTCAACGACAACCGTTGGCATCGTGTCCGAGCCGAGCGCAACGTCAAGGAGGCTTCGCTTCGACTGGATGAACTTCCTGTCTCCATGCAGGAGGCTCCCGCTGATGGTCACTTCCACCTGCAGCTCAACAGCCAGCTCTTCATAGGTGAGGCTGTGTTGCAACACGAGCTTTATCCCTTATTTATCCCCTGTAAACGAAGACACAACCTAGGCATCCATGTGCAGTTTTCTCAAACATTGTGTTCTCCAGGGAAGCAGCACTTCATTTCAGTGTCTCTGTCTTCGTTCCCTCTGAAGTCTGCAGCTGAACACACAGACTCGAAACCTTTAAGTCTGTTTTTCTCTCGGTCCCTGCAGTGTAACTCTCTGGCTCCCACCTACCTTAACATCACATGTCACTCTATGAAATGCTGCACTGCGCGGGGTTATTTCTGGTACCTGAAGGGTTCGGAGCAGAACAGTTCACCTTCATGGTCATTTGTTTTTGCCATCTGTGCCATGGAGTGTATTCAGTCCTCACTACGTTTAATTCGCTCAACGCTGTGTGCAAGCTGTCACAGTTCGTCTAAAAGAGACGTAAAACTGAGATTAAAAAATACACGCTTATGAAGAAAACTTGCATGTTATGTTTTTACTTTACTTGTTTCTTTCTGTCAGTGCTGATTATGATCACCTTACTGTGGGCGGTGCGCCAAAGGTTTGCTCGTGACTCAGCTATTAATCAGCCCATCTATTAAAAAAGATATATTTAGTTTGGCTAAAAGGTAGATTTTTCTCCCCACATGGTGAAGTGTGGGGTGAGAGATTAGAAAAGGATCCTTTCTCTGGGATTAAACTCCCAGAGCTTCATTTCTGTGTTCATCTGGCAAATTACAAAGCAAAAACTAACCGAAGTGCTTTCGGGGGTTAAACGGCTTCTTCTAATACAATGTCAGGAATAACATGCCTCATTTGCTTTTAAGCTTTTAAAACATTTAGATGTAAAATAAAGTTTATAAGACAGTCGAGAAGCTGAAGGACTCCTGATAATGCTTGTGTTTATTTATCTGTTTATTCAAAGAGCTTTACATAAAACATTATAGTAAACGTAACATTGCTACGTTGTGTTTTTGGGTGTTTTTCTTTGATTGATTTGATCATGTAAAGCACTTTGTGTTGCCTGTGGCAGGAAGAGCGATTTATAAATAAATAGTTTGAAGTTTAAATGCAAGAAGAAAAAAGAAAAGAATGACAATAAAGTCATGATAAAATAAAAAAAAAACAGTTACAGGTAACCGTGCACAGATCTCTGCTGCAGCTTTTTGCAGCATAACAGCTGAATGCAGCTTTTTTTGGATATTTGCTGCCTCGGTGATATTTTTCCCTCTCAAACTGAAGGAGCCATGGCGAGAAGAAAATAAACTTTCAGGAGCAAACATTGTGTTGGACACTGTTGCTTTTTTACGTTTTGTGCCGTCATTTGAAATCCCCGTTTTTCCTGAATCTCTCAGACAGACTTAAAGGATTTATCATCCACATAAGCAAAAGATGCATTATTTATACACCGTCTTTATATTTTACAGTTTTGACTGATAGAAGATCCCATCTAAGCTTTGCTCTGCTTTTTCCTAATGCACCATTAGGAAACATTTTCTGGGAGGTTACTGGGGACAGAGTACTTCTTTTGTCTGTGTTAGCAACGTAACAAATAGACTTCAATACAAACACATAAATGAACACTAAAAGAGAAAGCAACATTGGCTTTGTGCTACTATAAAATAAAATATAAATATATAATAAAATAAAAGTCACATGAAAGAAGATAAGCTTGGAGAGGACCAAACGTGCTAAATTAGCCTGAAATAAAGTGCAGATTTCAGACGTTGGTTCTCTTTGTGATCTACAAAAGTGCAATAATTCACAGGCACAAATGCCACTTTCTGTTTATGAAACATTTTGTGATGTGCAAATGAAACTAATTAAAACATCAACACAAACAACACTTTGTAATACAAGTTATTGTTGCTTTAAGCCTTTGAGCCGTGGGCTGTTATTAAGCCTCTGATTTTCATACCAGTGAGTATGGATGTTTGATATTGGCTTTTTTTTATTTATATCCGATATATCGATGTCCAACTTAATTTCTGATTCTGACATATTTGTCCCTCCTTTCCCCATTTCTAGTAAATAAGATGTGTCTTCTGCTTTGCAGTGAATTTGATGTGTGCAGACACTGAAATAATCTCTAAGCTCCGATCCTTAAAATGTCTGGGAAACTCTACAAGACATCTCTTATATTTAGTCAGTTTTGGGTTGGAAGAGACTTAGCTGAAAGTTTGCTATATAATGTGTACATGTTGTTTGAAAGTTGTCATTAAAACGTAAAAAAAACAGTATTTTCTGACATCACATTGTAATCGGCCATATTATTATAATATAAGTATATCAGAAATCTTTACTTGTGAGATTTGTTAAGTTGTATAATTATTAGTGTTGACATTACTGGTGAAGAACAAATAAAGCTGGTTCAGAGTAAATAAATACATTCTGACTTGCCTAAAATTAAAATCTCTGAAATGATGCAGCTGTTGCTCTCAGTCTCTATGGAAACTTATGTAGAACTTTATGTAAACATTATATCTGCAAAGACCAACTCTGATAAAGTGAAGCAGTTTAGTTTAGTTTAGAAGTTCAGGCGAGGTTTACAAAATGTTGAGCAGTTTGGTACCTCAGGTCTTCCAGCAACAATAATAACAGTAATTACCTCAAAAGTGGGTTAAAAATATTTAAACTGGGTTGTTTGAGATGGAGACAGAACCGTGTTTTACTTCCTGTCTTCCAGGATGTAAGGTCATGTTCCAGCGTGAGCTAAACGGCTCACCGTTCAGGGCCGTGAGCAGAGTCAGTTAATTAGAACGCAGATCAGGTGTATGTTTGTTTGTTGTTGATGTTTATGACCCATTCGTTCATTTTTTTATAACTCTTATTGAAATCAGGGCCTAGTACCTGGGTACTACAGGTCAGCTGTTTGGGACCATTAACAAAAAAAATCTTTCAACCCAGTGGAAAAAAGATGCTTTGTGCCAGATTTATGCTTCGGCTAATTTATATCTGCAGTTCCAAGGCAGGTTAACAAATAAATAAAACTAAATTACAAAAGTACAAACAAATAAACACACATTAAATAAAGCTCCTATCTATACAAACTACATCAATAAGCCGACTCCCCTAAATCATTTCTAAAATTGAATGTTTGACGATGAATAATAAAATCAAATGGCAGCACCAGCGATACCCACACACTGACTGGGACAGCTGTTTTTTTATCCTTTTTTATGTCCTTTTTGAAAAATGAAGAAAATCATCTAAATAAAGAAATAAATCATGCAAAAGGTCTTGAAAGAGGCGGCTCCCTGCATGTGTAGCTACAGAAACCACAGCAAAATGGGAGGAACCGAACAAGGCAAGGCATTGTGCAGCACATTTCCTGCAGAGGGCTGCTTAAGGTGTTTAATGAAAAGCATTACAGCGGGTTGCAAGTGCATATAAAATAATCGTTACAAAGAAATAAAATCATATTTAAAAGACAGAAAAGGCTCAAATAAAACCGCTTGCAGGAACTAATTAACAGGAGGTTTGATGGTCAATAGAAAAGCTTTTAAGCCTAATTTAAAGCTTCATCAGACCTGCAGTTTCCGTTTGTTCCACATGTGAGGAGCATAAATGCTGAACGCTGTGTCTCCGTGTTTGGTTCTGAGTCTGGAAACAGAAAGGAGACCCATATCTGCTAACATGAGGGTACTGTTAGCTCATAACGAAGAAGAAAATCCAGAGATGCCCAGGTCCGATCCTCAAGGTCACAGCGGTTCACCAACACACCTGAATCGCATAGTGTGCCTGTCCACATGTCAGAGGCCTGGCATGGAGCCATCACAGGATAGTAGCTCTCCAGGACCAGACATGGGTCCTAAACCATTTAGTGCTTTGTAAACTAGCTGCAGGAGTTTGTGAGACAGTAAGCAGTACAAAGATCTGACAACTAGACTATGATGAGCTTTATCTCTTTCCTGATCTTAGTGAGGACTCAAGCAGCAGCAAACTGCAGCTGTCTGATGGACTTTTCCAGAAGACCTGTAAGGACAGCATTACAGCAGATTAGCCTGAGCAGGTTTCTAAACCCTTAATAAGACATCAGTCCTTTAATCCTTGATGTGTTCTTTAAATGATAAAAAGGAGACGTCACAAAGTTGTAATCATTAATTAGATCAATGCCTTTCAAAAGGGGTTAAAAACAGATTGCAAACGTCTCATTTTGTTCTTTTTTGGCTTAATTTTCTTTATTCTATTTGTTTTATAAACTTAATTAAAGAAAACTGATCTCTGCTGTGTTATTGTTGTGGATGTGCTGCATCCAGAGTTGCTGAACAATACACGTGTGTATTACCCAGAAGTACCTTTGCTTTTTGAAGGATTGGCTCTATTTTCACCAATAATTAGATCGAGATGTCAGAGATTATTAGCTTGATGTTGCTGTTTGATTGTACCAAAGACAATTAAAAGGGACATATCATGCAAAATCTACATTTTTTAGCCCTTAAATACATGTTTTTGTGCACTTTTAAGTGTTTAGAAATGCAGAAAATGTCAATTTATTCCCTCCTGATGCTGTGCATGTATCTTTATTTTTCAGTTTCTTTTAATAGTCTATAGTCTATTATGCTAGTTATATATGTTACATAACAGTATTTGCTGTGGGTTTGCCAAATAATTCCAGGTAACCAATTTTGTGAATCGGATACGTTGACATTTTATAGTAAACTTACCAATAAAATGTTTCTTGGCTGTGTATAAGTGTGTAGATTGTGTAGATTAGTGTATTGCTGCTATCAAGCTAAAGCTATTAGAGCTACTTGCTCAGGTAAATGGACCACAGCAATGAAAGGGTGTGGTGCTTAGAAATTTCAGCAGCTCAGCCCAGTTTTTGTATGGTCACTGGTTTTCCAAGTTATATGGCCCAGTCAGAACAATAAATAAATTGTCAGCCTAAAGAACATGCCCACCTAGCATGCCAGATGGTCAATCCATCCCTGGTCTCAGGTGATTTAGAAAAACTTCCATAGAGATTTAGTATAGCTCAGCCTCTGTTTGCTCCCCACGCATAACAACAATGTGGCCTTGGGATCTTTCATCAGCTTTTTTGATGGAAAACACTGATTGTCATGTTGCAAACTTTGATAAGGTCTTAATCTGTGATAGAGTTTCCATTTCTGGAGAGAAAAGTCAGTGTCAGAGACAATGCTTGGCCTAGACATGTAGACATCCACCCACAGCAGCTTACTAACTGAAATCCCTTGTTTACACACTGATCTGATTGAGCTTGAAAAAAAGGCTCAATACAGCATGTAAAAGAAAGAAGAACATGTCCAGCTTTACCCACACCAGCCCCCTGGTCATCACTTTAAAACACATCATTTGCATTTGCTTTGTTATTTTTGTACAGAAAAATCAGTCAAAAACAGATATGATGTAATGATCTTCTGCTAAGAAATTATTTACATTTATAAAGTGACATGAAGTAAGAAAAAGAAATTCTTAAACAATGCTTTTGTTCCTGATACAATTTCACTGCCACTATAATTACTCAACAAAGGAAAATTGTTATACAGTATAGACAACACTCACAGTTGTGCGGTTACAGTTTATCATACAGAGTCAATCTTCTTTCTCATTATTGAAAAATAATGAGAAAGATAATAATGCAGTCCTTTTTACTGCTCCCAGCTTGTACACATTTTTGTGTCCAACATTATGCTGATGTGCTTCATGCTGCAGATGGATTATATTGGTCAACATTAAAACTTTAGTAAGCTGACCACTTTTGGAGTAAGTTTTTTCTGTTTTTTCATCTTTATTTAGCTGCAGAGCCAAACTAATTTGCCAAGATGAGTAAATTTAAATCCTTAGCCACCCAAACTACCTAATTTGTATCAACAGACAATAAGTAGAGACTTTATGTACTATTTTTGCAACTGCACAAGCAGTCATTTATTTTATCATTGTGTTGAGCTGTTCTCACATTTTCATTTAGTTTTGTGTCGTACATTGCTACAAAAAAAAAAAAAAAAAACTAAAGCTGTCTGTGAAACCAGCATGGACTTTTGATTTCACAAGTTATTTATTATGACCATGGAGGACTTAATCTGCCAAAATCAAAAGTATATGCAGACATATAAAAATAGGCCAATAAACACATTAATATGCTAAGCTTGACATTTCTATTTCATATACTTACGTTTACAGTTGGTTTCATACATGGAACATGTTGATATAACAAAAATGTGACATATAATCAATAGAAAATTTGGCTTTATTTAAGTTATGCATTAGCACAATGTGACACAGCTTGAGAGCACTTAAAAAGCACATTCGAGGTAAGCCTGTTTTGAATCCAGTTATAAAAACATCTTCCAAGTAAACATATTGGCACATTAAGTTCGACATGTCATACTGGTCTGAACAGCATAAAATCTCTTCTCTGATTGCCATCAAATAATGCCAGGAACATTACAACTGTAAAACTGATTTGTAAAATATTATCTGTTGTTTCCTGGCAGTAATGTACGGGCCTGAAACAATCACAAAGGAAAAGAAAAGAAAACAATCAAGGTGATTGAACCAAACTAGGTTCAGGAGACCCCCAGCTTTACTTTTATCAGATTTAGATGACATTAAAAAATTACTGAAGCACTGCTACTATTTCATTTGACATTTCATTGACAGAAATGACAGAGTGACATGGCTTAAGCGATCCAGCTTTCTGTGTAATGTCACTTTATATCTTTGTCCTTGCTTAAATGCCCTATTAATTTCATTTGAACATGTTATTTCTCAAACAAGACAACAACAAATACCAGCCAGGACACGCAGCCAATCCCAAGCTGACATCGGGCTAGAGGCAGGGTACACCCTGGACAGGTTGCCAGTCCATCACAAGGCCAACACACGTAGACAAACAAACACACTCACTCCTATGGGCAATTAGAGTCTCCAGTCAGCCTCCTGAAGTCATTAACTGCACATTTATCCTGGGATATTATGTATCACAAAAAAAACTAAGGGGCAGGATTTGTGTCAAGCTTCACTGCAGATACTATCACCTATTTTTGCAAAAGTTGTAAATACTCTATAGCTGTTGTTGGCAGCTAGTATTTGTATTCTTAAATCCTATACGTCTCCCTGAGTTATGTGTAAAGTTGGGGACACTATTGTTTTAGTCCCCTCTTAGCCATCTCAGTGCATTTGGATCAAGTAACAAGTAGATTTATGTTAGTTCTTCAATTACAAGCAACTAATGTTGTTCTTGATAGTGTTTCCATGTGATCTACTATTTGTTTGATTTGCAGGGACTGCAGGAATATTGCTAACAACTTGCAATATTTGGTTGGCTGAGGTGTGGTGCTGAGGTTTGTTTGATGTGTGGCAGCACTAACAGTTTCTACTCTCCTTTTCAAAAGCTGAAAGCCTTAAGTGACGGTAGCTGAGTTCTTTAGTCATGGAATCTTCTCTTCCTGTAAGCCACAGTCCTCTGTGCACCCCTATATTGATTCTTCCACATTAGCAGTGTTGCACACATGCAGAATTTGGATTGACGTTTTACAGTGAATATTTGTTTCCCCTCTTATCTTGCCACTATGAAGCCTCAGGTACATTTGATATCACACTTGGCCTTGCCGCCTGATGGTCTCTGGGATTATAAATGCTTCCTCATTCCTGTTGATGGTGTTCTTTACATGCTTTCTGTTTTCTATTCTGCTTTCCTCCTCATATCATATTTTGCTTTTGTCTGTCTCTTCTTACATTATTTTAACATTGTGCTCCAGATCTCCTTGCATGCTGGATCTCGTAGATCTGCCATGGACAACATCTGATTGTCATGTCACAGCAAGGATGCAGACAAGCTAGTCTAAGAAATAAATTATGTATCATAAAGTGCACTTACTGTACTTTGATGCAACAAATGTCTATAATTCTCAACAATAAACAGTAGCCTGTTAAGCTGTTAAATAATTCAGTAGTTAAAATAAATGGATATTGGACTTTATTGATGTTGACAGAAGGGGATGCAGACCAGAAACATCTAAAGAAACTAAGCAAAATGGCATTAACAGGGTGTGCACACTTTTGTCTGCTTTTATATTTTCTCAGCTGAAGGCAGGATCTTCCCTTTCAGGGGAGCCAAGTTTGGCTCCCCCATAACTCAAAACATGTTTCATATTATTATGAACTCAGATTTATTTCTGGGTTTTGGCAATGTGCTGAAATTAACACTTACTGGGGGTTCTCATGGATGCATAATTTTGGTGTGAAGTCATCAAAACAAACCACACAATGACATGCAGTATATTTTTGCTGGTACAAGAAAACATAAATGCTCCGACTTTGTCTTATAGAGGGGCTCAAAATTCTTAATTTGTCAGCTTTAAACATGTTCAGTGTTCTTTGAATTAGAAGACATGTTTTGAAACAAATAAACAAACATTTAAAGCCATGGTTTAGTTCTTTCACTCCAGAACCGTGTGCTAAAAGCAGTCTCCATATTACAGATGCAAACATATTCAATTTAAAGTGAAGGTTCAACCTCATATAATGAGTTCATCGTGATCAGTCATTCGATTACTGTGATTAGGATATCTGGTTATTAACTGTATATGAGACACACTAAAAGGAAGTTTTAACCTGCATGAAAGTCAAACATCATACATATAGTTCTCAACTTAGTTAAATTTTCTGTTCATGCTTATTATAAAGTTGTTGTGAGATTATTTAGCCTGTGATGTGTTTTAAAACAAGTTCCTTTCAAATGACAGATGGTGAGTTCAGAAACATTCAAGTCTATAGTATACTTAGACTACTTGGTTTAATGCACATGTAACAAAGCTTTATTTTAAAGAATGCTTGCGCTGCCTGGATGTGTCTCGTACATTTTGCAGCAGATTAATGTAAAAAAAGATGGTACTGTTAAAGGTTAGGCACATCATCATCACATGTTTTGTTTTCTGTTTAATAAAGAGTGAAAGTAATTGCATCTAGAGGCATACCTGGAAACACACAATATCAACATAAAAAATAAACTGAAGTTCCTGACCTCATTCTCTATTAGTCTTGCAATGCCAAGTAGGGGCTAACCAGGAGGGTCTTGTGGCAAACCAAATGTTCATTTTTGGGAGTAATTATTATCTCTGTTGAAGATCTGTTAAACATTGAAAACCAAAAGTAACTGAGAAGTAACAAAGCAAAAAAAAAAAAAGCTGTAAACAGCTGCTGTGTGTTTCAGAATGGAGGTTTAGCCACTAGCTGCAGTACAAATCAGTCCAGATCCACATCATATTAAGCCGATTAATCCACTCAAAAGATTTATTCATACCCCGCGCCCCCCCTAGATTTATAGTTAATTACAGCAGTAGTTAGCAGTGGTTAGTCATTGCTGTTACAATACAATGATTTCCTTGATCACAAGGAAAGAGAAGAGTTAAGTCAAAGTCAAAGAGGGTTTATTTGTCACATGAGCAATTATACAAAGCATAATTGTACAGAGAAATGTATTTTTGTACCTACATCCTTTAACATTAAGAGAAGAAAATCTTAATATTTATGAAATAATAAAATAGAACAGAATGGAAGGATGTTGGGATTTTAAATAAGATAATAAAAATAAAAGCATACTTGTGTATATTTGTATACTTGTTTACATGTGCAAATATAAATATAGTTCGGTAGTGGCTTTTGATTTTGTTCAATGTTCCTGGTTAAGCAAGTGAACAGCCTGGGGGAAGAAACGCTTCTTTAACCTCTCAGTCTTAGTCTTTAGGCAGCGGAAGCGCCAGCCTGATGGTAAAGGAGAGAAGAGACAGTGTGCAGGGTGGTTTGGCTGTTTGAGGATCCTCTTAGCTCTTGCCCTGCAACGTTCCCCATAAATGTCCTGCAGGTTGAGGGGAGTTGCTCTGGTGGTCCGCTCGGCTGCTCGGACCACCCTTTTTAGGGCCAAGAGGTCCTGCTTTGTGCAGTTCCCCATCCACG
>JBAMHV010000008.1:22220457-22234054 GCA_037177535.1 Pseudomugil gertrudae
ATGTGGCTGGGGAGAGGGAAGTCTGGGCTTCCCTCCTTAGGCTGCTGCCCCCACGACCCGACCTCGGATAAGCGGTGAAAATGGATGGATGGCTTTGCTTTAGATGACGATGTTGATATGAAATAAATGTTTTCTCTTCATCCTGGACTAAAATAATCATCATTGATACGTTTTCTACCTATAACAGACGACACCACATATTCAGCTTGTTGTAAAACTACTTCTGGGTTAACTCGTACCTTTTATACCTGCTGCCTTTGTGTTCATACGATGATGAACTATGAAGCATTGAGGTGGGAAACATGAGCTCTTACAGATAAACGCTGCGTAATATTTACACGAGGTGGAATGATCTAAATGTGTCTGGGATCACATGACCTCTAGTTACCCCTGCTGCTCGTAACAACCTGGAAAAGGATCTTAAACTGAATAAGCTGCTCTTGCTGCACGATACTAAAGATAAATGGACTCTTAGTAAATACTTTAAATATGTTTAAATCTCAGTTTATCACATTTATTCTGTGTTTTTGCAGGTTTCTGCTTTACTGGTTTTTCTGTCTTGGAGCTGCTTTCCTGCCTGGATGATCCTCTTCAACGTTTAACCAAGATGAATCATTTATTAACATTCAATGCATTCTTATGTACAGCTCCGGCTGTGTTTAGAGACAAAAGATCTTAAAAATCTCTTTAAAATTAAGTTTCTTAGATTTGTTTCAGCTGCTCCAGCACAAGCTTAATGTTTGTTTACAAGTGTGTGTGTTGCAATATTAAATCTTCCCTTCTCAGCCAGCTGATCTAACACAGGCCTGTTTAATAAGCACTTATTGGGCTAAATCCAGTGCTTATTAATCTTCATCTGGCTCTTTTTAATGAACTTTAACAAGCCCAGTAAGGGCTCCAGTGATGGATTCTTTGTGACAAAGCCCATTTTTCATATCTTCACAAGGCTGTGTGTGTGATGTTAGTCTGAAAAGCGAGCCGAGACGTGTGGGAACAAACACGTGTTGCTGTAAATCCAGCTGGAACAAAGGCAGAGCCGCAGGAGAACGCTGAAGCACAAATAAAGGATTTGGCTGCTGCCTCAGCGATGCGATGGAAATCTGTGTGATCAGCAACCTCAGCTTTCACTTCACACCTTGTTTGGGTGTTTTGCTCTGAAGAGACGCTACATATCGTTTCATTTGGGTCTGATTTCTGCTCCATGCTGGGATCACCGCTTCCTACTCATCTCTGGATGTGTGTGTGTGGGGGGTGAAGGAGGGGTCTGGACCGTTTTGAAACATGTAAAGCCCTTTTTGTTTAAACTTTATAAAACATCTCAGCCGTCCTCTGAACAGCAGGTTCTTGCTCATGAAAGGGTTAAACGTGACTGATGAGCCGTTGCAGATAGAACTCAGCAGCCAACATGTTAACAGAGCCGAGTAAGTGTTTGGCTCCTCTTGTACCGTTTCTCAGAGGGTTCGTGTTGCCACGTCTTTGCTTCAAATAAACACATTTTCATTTTTGCATTGTCAAAATGTATGTTAAGTGTATTCTATTGTGTGTAGTAGGAGTATATATATATATATATATATATATATATATATATATACGTGTGTGTATACATATATTAGAGCTTAATTATTAATCTTTTTTGGTCACTTGTCTCTGGTAACGTTTTGTTTCCCGGCGTTTAAAAATATAAACAAAACATTAAAAGTTCAGGAGTTTCGCACCAAACCAAACCCAGACGCCATCATTCCCAGTAAAAAACGGCTTCTTCACCGGAGGAGAGGACAGACGTAACAAAACAAACGAGACGTGCTGGTCCAAACACATAATGCCCTGGATTTTTATTTCATTTTGTGACAATTCAAGAGGATTTGTTTTCCATGTGTGTGGTGGAAGAGTCTAGAAAAAAACCAAAAAGGTCATGAATCAAACTGGGCCACTGGAATGGGCACTGGGACTGCGGTACAGACAGAGAAAAACTACAAGTAGCCTTGTTCAGTACCAAACTCTTCACAGAAGAGAGCATCGTTTCGTTTTATTTTTTCCCAAATGAAGGCACCCGATAACGTGGTTCATGGCCTTTCAGCCTTCAGCTTTTAAAAGTAGAGAAAACTTTTTCAATTCATACATGGTTTTCATATTTATATAGAAGCTGGAATGATAAATGTCAGTTACTGCATTTTTTTATTCCCTTATAGATTTTTCTTATTTTTATTTTGATCAACAAGTAACAAAAAAATGAAGTTTTTCATGAGGAAATTAAAAAAATTATACAAAAATATTTAAAAAAAAAAAAAAGTTTCAGGAGATGTCAGGACAATTTCAAAACAAAAGCAGCATCAATCGATTAAAAAATAAAATAAATCATAGTGCTTAGGTAAGTGAGAAGCAGCAAAGTCTTCATCCCCATTGTTTTGTTACTTGTCTCAGGAATTAAATGTATGGAAGAGCTCGGTGGAGACTGATTAACCCACACCTGTCTGCTGCCCTGCACCTGAATACGTCTCCGTGGATTCAACATGGTGGGGGGGACGGCGTGGAGGGGTGCCCGCTCAAAGACAGGCCCCCTCCCAGCACAGGGAGCCAGAGGGTGTGTGTTCCCCCTGAAGAGAAAAATAAAAAGGAGGGGGGGAGGGGGGGGGGGGTTTAGCCAAAACAAAAACAAACAGGAGACTTTTTGTAAACACGGCACAATAAATAGATCCAACAGCAGGTCCGGCACCATGCGTGATCTCTGCGGTTCCTCATACTCGCACCAGTTTGTTGTTTTCTCTTTAATTTTTTTCTCTTTTCATATTTTGAGTGCAAAACATCACAAATGAACAATTCGTATTCAAGTAATGTTATATACAAGAACGGGGGCGAGGGGGGGGGGGGTTACAAATATGCAGTACTGTACATATAATTGCCATATTAAGAATTTACAGACGATCTCTTATTAACAGTAACAAACAGGGAAAAATGGGGGAGGGGGGTAAAATATTGTATGAGACGAGCATTGCAATTAAGTCCCAAAACTGTTGCCATGGAAACCCAACCTTGCTGTGCTCATTCAGCCACCACTTGCATTCACGACTAACGAATGATGCATAGCACCTAAAAAACAGGATGCGTGGAGCAGCGTGAGAGGCTACGTGACCTCCATGGCCACTGTGTTCTCTGATAAACTGTTCAGTGCTGGCTTGTCTTGTTCGTGATTCTCTCTGGGAGGAAAGAGAAGAAACTTTATCATTAATCTGTGAAACATTTCTATTTTACTCCACTAATAAAAACTTCTACATGTCTCGGTTTGTCCAGCTTCCTCACCTGGGCACCAACGGAGACGCCGCGGCCGTGGCGACCTTGGGTTTCTGACAGTTGGCGGTTGCTGCGTGGGCGAGCTTTAAGGCGGATGTCGACATGGTGGTGCTCGGCGTCCGGGGGACGTGGACGCGCTTGCCGGCGGGGACGCCCAGACGGAGGCTGCTGTTTCCCAGCAGGACCTGAGTGGTGGCGCTGTTAGCGGGGTGGGCCGTGCCGTTGTTGTTACTGGTGGTGCAAGGGTGGAGCAAGGCGGACGCCTGGGTGGTTGTGAGAGGAGCCGGGGCGGCGGGGGAGGGGGAAGCTGTGCTCGAGAGGTTCAAGCCCTTGTAGACACCTGAGTGGGGTTAAAGGTGAGGAATAAATCGTGCAGGCAGGAAATCGTTTATGAGGATGAATCAGGACCACGTTTATCTATGATTCATTTCCTCTGCTTATCTTTTACACTCGTACGGCCTGAAACGGCAGCAGGTACGAATGTTTTATCTGAAACATGCTGAACCTGTAAGTATTTCACTGTTAGCAGCGGCTGAAACACCGTTTTAAATGTTCAGAGCTGTTTCTGTGTAAAGACGAGTAAAAACATTGTTTTTGAGTCTAAAATAAGTCACAAGTGAATAAAAGAAATGTTTTTAATGCTTTGCTTCAGAGAAATCTAACAGAGCCGTCTGGTTATAGGTGCAGCGGAGCAGCGTGATGCCGTACCTGAGGGAGGGACAACACCATTGACTCCGCCTCCTGGGGCCAGCTCATCCTTGGATTTTAGAGCCAAGATTTGGTCGGCGGTGACGAGGGCCGAGGCGGCAAACTGAGCGCTGGCCTGGTCCAACGTGTTCACCTGGATCTGTTGGGGAGGGAGTTACTTTAACAACACAAACGGGCGGCGGCTGCAGCGTTGTGAAGCTAAGTGCTGACCTGTGTGCTGTTGGCAGTGCGGTTGGCTTGTTGCTGCTGCTGGACTTGTTCCAGCTGACCTTTGTGCATCAGGGCCAGCTGCTCCTGATGCTGCTGGTACTGTTCAGCTGTCCAAGCTGAGGACGACACAAGGCTGGTTACTGATCTGGGAATGTAGGTGCATACAAAGTGCAAACACACAACCACAGACGTGAAGCTGAGCGCTTTCCAGCCGGACACATAAAACTAATTCTGCTTTTATTTTGAAACCAACTCATTTGTTTGGTTCACAGTATTTTTTACGTTTCATTGGCTAAAGAAATAAAAGCCCACAGATGGAGTTAAACTGGAACACAGGCCCAGTTTCCATCTACACACCAGTGACGGTGTGGATGGATGAAGGATGGATGGAAATGTGAATTAAATATTACACTCCTTCATTTTTTATGAGATTGGAAGTCCGGCCTTTCAAACACGACTTAAGATGCCCCCTCAGATCTAAAAATATCCTTTCTGGTCCCTGCATGTTATTTTCTCCTAATGGAACGAGGCATTCATGTCTGGTTACTGACGTAGCCTTAAGGACCTGGATGACCTGCCTGTTGGAATCAGGTAAAAAATGATTAACTTTGTCTTCCTTATGATTCATTAATAGGATGGATCAGAGGCCATGTCCCTGTGAATCAGATAAAAACCTAACCTTCCTGTGAATGCTGTTTCACTGCTTAAAGCTTAGAAGCAGGACGATGCAGAACCAGAACCAATAGATCAAAATTCAGGGGGAACCGATCCGGCTGGGAAGATGTGGTGAAGGACTCAACAGCAAAAAGGACACAAAGCATCATAAATTACATAATTACATAAATTATTCACCAGATAGCATCACTAAAAACATGAACAGCACACCAGAGTAAAACCTCGGGATCACTGCTTTGACACTAAACGGTTGTAACTTGCTTCAAACTTCCAGCTGTGCTGAACTCATGCAAGCAAAGTGACAGCTAAATAATCCACACTGGATCAATACAGCCAGATAAGCCAGTGGTAGCAGTCTGAAGCCCAATCTGTTCACATACAACTCAACATGAAGTAAAACCAGCATCAGTCTCTTTACACAGAGGAAGAATCAACAGATCTATTAAAAATTCAGATTGAACCAGACAAAGCGATCAGAACCAGTTAGCACCCCTGTGTGTGTCATTCAGCCTGTACATAACACGTCCTCTGCTCCTTCCTCTGACGCTATTCTCACATTTCAGGGTATTAAGTGACTTTGTGCTTCAGGGAAATATTGATTAACTTTTTCCTTTTGTAGCTTTAAGCTCTCCATTTCACAAGATCCCAGATTCCTGATCAGTCTCTGCTCGCCTGTCACAGCCTGTCCTCTGGAAACATCTGGACGTTACTCATCTCCCTCAACCTGATCTCGTTCAGGTAAAAACAACACTGCTTACATCATCTGCAGACTCAACCCGTCATTTAGTTTCTTTGACAACTTCTCAGTGTGTGTATCTTTTAGTGCAGAAGAAAAACTGCTTTCCAAGCACATCAAAACGAGCCTCGAGACATCAAGACGAGCAACGTCCAAACATCCTGTGGGTCGTGTCAGGTGGGACCTCGCTGCACACCTCTGTGTCAAACAGCACATGAATGTATCCATCAGCTTTAACACCTCAGGGTTAGCCGGGGTTAAAACTATGGAACAAATAACTTCCACAACGAAGCAGCACAGAATTAACATCTTGCAGGTACATATTTACTCCAGAGTGTCGTGTTCTCTTTTTCCTCCAGTATAATCTTAGTGTTTGTAATGAGACATACAATAATGTGGACAAAAAACCTCAACAGCAAATGCAGCTGTGGCTTTTCTTTACACACACACACACACACACACACACACACACACACACACACAGTAGATAGGCAGAGGCCTTCCCAGCATCACCGCTGAGGAAAGGAAGCAATTTTAAAGAGATCAAAACCAAACAAAAACGAGGTGCACGTGTCGAGTGTTTTCAATAACATGACATCATCACAGCCTGACAGGAAGTATACACACAGCCACTTACCAACAATGGGCGTGGGGACGACCCTCACCGGGCGTTGGGATCTGAACGGCTGACCTCCAGCTGAAGCAGAGAGCGGGCGCTTCAGGCCTCGGCTCAACCTCCTGAACAGAGGGTGGGCATTGTCCAGCTCGTGTAGTGGTAGTGTCCGCGGTCTAAAGTGCCTCCATCGGCATGACTTTATATTCAATAGTATCTGACTGAGGTCCGTGGAGGGGGGAGCGGAAAGGGGGACAGAAGAGGTGAAGGGGGAACTTGTGTCCGAGGTATTCGTTTCTGAGGTACTGGCAAATCTGTCGGTGGCTGGTGAGCGCGACGTAGCTGAAGGAGGAGGAGAAGCTGGAAGAGGCAGGTCGAGCATCTCTGGATCCAGTCCATGAAAAACGTTGTCGTAGTCTGTGCACGCCCTGTCCAGTAACACCCTGTGTGTGTGTGTGTGTGTGTGTGAGAGGGGAAAAGGTCAGACTCATAAGTCAAACTCACACTTCCATTACTAATCCAACTGTCCTTAATTACTGAAAGTAAACCATGCAGCAAAATACTGCTGCATAACAGGGCACCGACTGACCTGCCGCCTCGTCCTACGCGCCGCCGAGCCATGCCCAGGCATCGATGTGGCACGGTGAGCGTAGTCAGACTGTAGCGATAGCGATCTTCAGCCAAACCGCCTTCCCAGGGACCGCACCACGGCCAGTTACCCACCCGATCCTGACGAGCCTGTACGTGAACACTTATCGTTACTTCTTTACACGCATCAAACTAGTGCACAATCTTCAGTAAAGTTAAGCTCCTAAAGAAGAAAATATTACAAAACAGTCCACTGTTCTTCCACTAATGTAATAATAACATGTCTAAATTTTCCTCTGAAAACTATGAGCCTATTGAGGAAAGCAGAATGAACTTTGAGTAGACTTTTAAAAAGAAAGTAAAAATAGAAGCCAAACAACTGGACTGAGAGACGTCTCTGCTACATGAAGGCAGTAAACACCTCATGATAATCATACTTTACTGCAGATTATAAAACTTCATCAGAGGTCATGGATGAGCAAAAGGTTGTGATGCTCCTTACAGCATAGTACTGGCAGCCTGCCTTCCTGCGGAAAGCGTAGGCACCATCTGGGTCGTTCTCCTCCTCCGCTTCTGAAGATCCTGAGTGCAGCTGTGGACAAAACAAGTTCAGTCTGAGTTTTTGGATTTACGATGAATCCACTCAAACACACGGTGGGTGTGTTTGAGTGGATTCATCGGGACAAAAGATATGGTGGAACAAGTCTTGAAACTCGCTCTGCTTGTGGACAAATGGAGGTTTGCTGCCAACATGTGTGATTTGTTGCTTTGTATTCATCTTGACAGAGTATTAAGCTCCCATCTAAAAGCTTTCTGGAGGCTGTCGGGCAACAAGCATCCAGGGAAATATTATCTACAAAGCTGTATTCTCTTTGTCATGTCCGTCGCACAACCTCAGCTGCCTAAAAAGATCACTGAAATGAACACCAACAGCGTGTTGTGCATTGGTGTTTGTGTACCTGAGGGAAGGACTCGTCGTCTGAGCTGGGGAAGTCGTACTGGTTCAGGTCCTTGGCGTTGAAGGCAACGGGACCCTGATGGTGGGGGGTGCCCGATGACAATGGCAGCACCTTCTGCTTCTTCTCATACTTCCTCTTCTGCCGAGGGATTTCCGTCTTCTCGGGCTGGAATATGGTGAGAACACATCAGGAGACATTTCACATCAAAGTGTTTAGAAATCCAACATTAGCGCGCTCACAGACAAGTGTTCACATTTCCAAACAGCTCTGTTCTGAGTAGTGATCTCACCTTGGACTTGTAGTCTTTGAGGTCCATGTGGTCCTGGTGTCGGTACTGGTTGGTAAGAGGGACTAGGGGAATGATCTGCGGCCTCACCAGCGCCCGTTCTGCCAGAACCTCAGCCATCACTTCTCCACCATAGTCTGACATGACATTTCTGGAAGAAACGGAGCATGTTTCAGTCCAAACAGCTTCTTCCCACTTAAACTGGGTTCCAGAAGAAAAACCCCTCTGTAACCATGGTAACATTATTTACATTCAGATCATCTCCCTGCCAGCTGGTCGTAATGCTTAGTGTGTGCAGGCCTCCAGGCAGATGTACCTTTTTTCAAATATCTCCAGTGTGAGGTGCAGCAGCTCTCTCTTGCTCTTCTCCCTCCTCTTGATCATCTCCAGGATGGTGACAGCTCGGCTCAGATCCCTGCGAAGCTTCAGCATCTTCTCATAGGAGGCCTCGTCGTTCTTACGGTTCTGGATGTTGAAGGAAAACGTTTCAGATAAAAGTGATATATTAACAAGCTGACATCACACACACACAGAATTCATGTTAATGGGAAGATATGAACTTTGATGAGTAATGAAGTCTGGAAGTCAGACATCTCATTTGTTTTTTACTTTTCTCTCTAATGTTTTGGATGTTTAGTAGGTTTATTACATATTGTGCATTTTTAGGACTAAATGACGTAAATGATTAAATAATAAGGGTAAAATAAGCATTTGCTTCAAACTATCCTTTTTTTTATTATTTGTGTATTTATTTCATTTTTATTTGGTGTTGCCTGCAGTTATGTATGCGACCAAAAAATAAATAAAACTAATAATTCTAGTTTTTAACAAAGTTAGAGGCGTCTTACACGTTCGGACATAATTAATAAAAACAAATGACTCCTTTAGTTTCACCACCTCTTTCTTCCAGACTATAATAAACAGTTATGATATATTATGTGAGGGATATAACTCATTCTTAGCCATTAAACTGCAACACAAAAGCTTTACATCTCTTCAGTATACATTTCCCTCTTTGTTATTAAAACTACACCATGATGGTTTAGCATCTGCCTTATTTAACTCATTTGTGAGGGTCGTGTATTCGTCACATCACAGGAGAAGGTGACTCCTCCAGACTGCATACACTCCATTTGGACACACGCTGGTGCAGACAGACACTTCACCCACATACATATTGTCACAAGTGACTCATGTTGCTCGTAATGTTATGCCACTGGTGATTGGCAGCATTCTTCTCTTAGCCCGTCATGCTCAGGTACTAAGGATTGTTTCGGTTTACGTCACAGCTGAGGCATGTTAAGTGTTTACAGCAAGGCCAACTAGAACTGGTCATCCTCCACAAAGACTGACATTTAATCACTGTGTGAAATGTATGAATGAACAAGGAAGTGCCGTCTAGAGATTCCCAGCAACAAGCTGCAGGAATGGACGTCTGAAACTCTGAATGACACCTTGTTCATTTATCAAAGTAAACAAAGCTCATTTTCAGCTACTCTGTGAGGAAGAAAACATGCAAGAAGCTTAAACGTTTGGATGCCATTTAAACCGTGGCTGCTTTTAAAGACCGACCTTTCTCGTCTGCATCTTCTCGGTGCGCCGTCGGAAGGCCACGTAGGGGTCACTGGTGCTGGAGCCGTCTCGCTTCTCCTGCTTGACGTTGGAAAGGAGACAGTTCGCTTTGCTGGTTTTCCTTTTGCGGCTCCAGAAGTCGAAGACCTCCTTAATGAGCTCATCGTCCTCCTTCAGCAACAGTTTGGCCTCAGGTAAACTCACGAGCTGAGCAGCAGAGACAGGGGTCACAATTTAATACACCTTTCTGCCAAAAAACTTTAAATACACCTGTTTGAGGAAGTAGAGCGACAAGCGGTGCCAACCTGCTGCCCGCTGCCTTTCTCCAAGCGGTCAATCATCTCTTCAAACTGCAGGCAGCTGATTTCCATCTTCTTTTTCAGCTTGTTGATGAAAGCATCGTCCTCCGTGTCCAGGTCATAGTCTGGCTGCTCCGTGTCCAAGCTGAAAGCTGCGGGACAGAGTTAAAGAAAAAACATCAAATCAGCCGAAAGGGTGCAGCTGCATCCCATAAAAACAGTCACTACGAACTACAACTGCAGACCAAAGCTAAGAACATGTCAGGCAGACGGATGATTCAACAACACCTTAAATAAAACGGCAAAGCAGCCGATCTTTTGGTTTTAATCTTTCATTGTAGCTAGTTTCTTTTGGATATGGCCACATGATTTTACTAAATTCAGACAGATGGTAAAATGCATCTTCTCTGCTAACAGGCTTCACTTTATGGTTCAAGGATGCACATGACATAATGGTGTGAAAGCACCAACAGCTCACCGACAGCAGAGTGAAAGAGCAGAAGCAGACAGGGTGCTGGGTGATTGAAAACCTTCCTATTTATATTGTTACAGTGAGGAGAAAAGGAAACTTTAAAGCTGTATACACCTACACGTAAACAAGGAAAAGGTTCTGTTTACTGTTTAGAACATAAAAACATCAGCCCCTTGTGCAGAGAAATGTATCACAGGCTGTATTAAAACATTTAGCTGCACATCTTTTCAGGATAACATATACAACAAAGACCCAACAGAACATAATAATGAGCTGTCAGAGCCGAGTCCAACCAGGAGCTGCTGGACATTAAAGTGATGATCAGGCCTCGTTACAACTGGTTTGATCCTGTCAGATAACTAAAAGGATGACTGGAGTCAGTCATCATCTGGTGTTTATCCAGATAGTTACACCCGTCTGCATTGAATCGTTTCCTCCAGTCACAACGATACTGAATCCATTTCCAGTGCAGAAGCTGGGCTCCCAGAGCCACATAGCATCTGATCTGCTATCTCTGAAGCAGACGAGCCAACAGGTTCAAGGTTAAAACCTCTCAGACAGACACTACATGAATTCAGCCCCATGTTTCCACCACACTGCTCCAAACCCACAAACCTTCTCCCCAACTCTAAACGAGATACTTACAAGTTCACAGCCTGCAGCTTTTGTTTTAATTTAGCTGCATTATGTCTCAGAGCACTCAGATTAAACTAGCTGCCACCCAGCATGTGCAGCTATTGTATTAAAAGTTACAGGAGCAACATCATGCAGCTTAAAGCATTTTCTGCATCAGCTTATAAACACATGTAATTACAGCATGCCACTCTCATTTTAAATACATCAGCCGAGTGCAGTGAATGGGATACATGGTTTACTGGTGAGTGTAACAGCAAACTGGTTGGCTGTAATCATGAATCCAGTATCTAAAAAACACAAGCAGAGCATGGCAGCACACTGTTGGTAAGAACTAACTCTACCAACATTAAGGGCAAAAATAAAGAGCGTAACTTGATTTCCTACACATCTCAACCTGTCAAACACTCTTAGAAAACCATGAAATCGGTCTGACAGCTTCTGACAGGAACAAACGTTTGTCATTTCAGCTGATGACGGCGTGTGTTTGGGGTAGAACAAATTGCTTTTCTATGAGAAACAACCACTTGTGACAGACGTGTTACTGAGCGAAGCAATCTAGGAAACTCATTTTCTCTGATATGAGGGAACCACGCAATCTCACAAACTCATTTAGTTTGGCAAACATAGGACAACGCAGTGGAAATTAATAAAACATGTGCCAGATGACATTACACAAGTGAACAGCTGCCAGAAATACACAACTTAATCAAGATAAAGATACACCTACAGTAGCATTTAACAACACCTGATGGGTCGACTATAACTCTGTAGCTTGGAAACCTCTTTATTAACCATTTCTCTCTGAAGGCAGCAGGGTTAAAATATCAGCTCTATAGCACATAGGACAACTTGAAGTTTAAAACCCACTTCAGCAGAGCCAGATTAAATCACTAATCTGCTCCATTACACTCATTTAATCTTATGCCAGAACGTTCATTCATCCACTTACGCTGTATGTGAATTAGCTGCTTTGGCATCTTGTAGTCCCCGGGGTAGAGGGAGTCATAGTAGGTGATGTTGCTCTCTGCCTCAGGAACCGGGATGACCATGTTGTCCCGCTTCTCGCCATAGACCTGCTGTGCTGAGATGGCCCGCTGGAGATGATGTTCCTGTAGGGGGGGAGAGGAAAAGGCCGTCAGTGAGACAACTGCACCACTGAGGATTGATATACCGTCAGACCAAACTAATTAAAAACAGGCAGCAAGTGCTCGTCTTAGTCAGAAACTGAGTGTTATGGATGTACATCAGGTTTTATAAATCATGTCAGAAGTTTATGATTTGGGTCCAAATGATTCATTTCATATTATCCTCAAACTTCCTCGTAAATAGCTGTTTGCAGACATCAGAGACTCAACATGACATGTTTACAGGATGCTAGAAAAGGTGATCCGATCAGTTGTGTTTACATGATAAATATATTTAATCCAACCATGAACGTGAACTGGTTTGGAAAATATTTTTACCCCTGAAAAACGAGCCAGTGCTCAAAATCCCTGAACTCTTTCAGAGATTTTAACTATGACATACTCGTCCCGGTTTAGCTTTGATTAAAATATTTTCCTGTAAGTCATCAAACCTCTATGTGGTAAAAGCACATACAGGAGGAATGTACACAAACAGAATTAAGCTAGAATCCTGTTAAGATCATGAAAAAGGTTTAAACAACCTCTCCATCTGATGGGAAATTAATTCTAATCAAGATCAGCTGGACATGGTGACGTTCCTACACATTCAGATTGTACATATGTAAAGTGCTCCTTTTATCCAGATACACAGATGCATCACTAAGCCCCATTTAGAAGATGTAAAATACCTCAGGAGACCAGACTTTTAACCCGACCTGGACTGTTAGCAGGATAAGTTATTGTGTGTTCAGACATCATGTATTTGAACAGAATAAATCATTTTGAAATGTAAATAAAATAACTAAACAGTTACTTCCAATGTAAACAACACTATCTATTGCTTTCTTACCAATTTCAGTTTCTGCCTCCTTAATAGTTTAAGTGTTTTTATGTCTGAGCATGCTCAGTTTTGATTCAGACCGAGCGTAATATTACATTAATGTACCAAACAGGCAAATTTGTACCAACATTAACGATGCCAGTCGTCCACCAGGACAATCAGACCTGCCCGTTCTGATCGAGATCAAGTTTTGATCCTAATGTGATCTGAGAAAAACTCTCCAACCTGTTTAAAAGAAGCATTTTTTATTTCATCAGGCTTTAAACCCAAAAAATGGTTGCTCCTCATAGTAGAGTCTGACTAATTGATACTTCTCAGCCCATTGTTCTAGATATTTGGTTAAATACTTCTCCATATAAGATATTGACCAAAAAAAGGTCTCAGTTGTTGCAGGACCCATCATTTCAGCAAGTAAATCAGATTCAATTTACATTGAATCATCTTGATGCAATGCGCAAATTCAATTGATTAAAAAAAATGTTTGAAAATGTTATTTTTTTAAAAAATAAATAAAACTAGATGAATTGCTGTTCTTGCAGAACAGCAGGGTGAATGCCTGTATGCTGAACTTGATGAACTGTAATGCTGAA
>JBAMHV010000008.1:22252666-22265714 GCA_037177535.1 Pseudomugil gertrudae
ACCTGTCCAGGGTGTACCCCGCCTCTCGCCCATTGTGAGCTGGGATTGGCTCCAGCCCCCCGTGACCCCGTTCAGGGAACAAGCAGTAGAAAATGGATGGAAACATGGGGCCTACGATGTACCGTTACGACTGCAGGAACAAACGGATCCGACTCATTTTCCTGGCTTCATACTAACTTGCAGGCTCCGCACTCAAACGTCCCGTTGCCCTGGTGGCACTTCTGGCTGGAGGGCTCTCCGTTTGCAGCGCACTGACAGTCGCAGATGAAATTCAGAACCAGCTCCACCTCCTCGCTGAAGCCCAGAGGTTTGATTGTGATGGTCTCGGGTTTGGCGTTGGAAGGACACTTCTGGGACTCAACAGAAATCTGGAAATGCACCTGGAAACCAGAAGACGGTCAGCAAACGTGCTGCCCAGCTCTCTGAGAGACTGTCCACACATGAGTATCAGCTCGCGATGGGATTTAAAGTGAAAAGTAGGAGGCAAAGCATCGTCGTTACCTCGTCTCCGATGGAGACGTTGGAGCACTTCTTGCCATTCTCGCCTGTTCCCACCACCTTGTTCTTACAGAAGGACTTGTAGGTGATAGAAACTCCCTCTGGCAGCTTACCGTTTTCCAGGATAACTTCAGATGACAGAGACTACCAAGAAGATCAGAAAGAAAGAGATGAGGAAGCTCCAGACTGGAACCACTGAGTCACAGTGGTGCAAACTGGGAAAAAGCCACTCATGCATCCAGGTCTCAGGTGTCACTGATGACAGATGAGCTAAAGGAGGAGCAACATGTCTGCCATCATCTACATAGTTCATATCTGATTATTCAGAGAGGAGGACTGCTCAGCAATCACACAGCTGTATTTATTACAGATTTATTCAGCACATTGATAAATATTTTAGTAAGCGAATACAGGATTTATTTCATATTTAGTCTCATTCTTTAGTCTGAACAGAAACAGCTACTAATGAGACACGAGTCACTGTAAAAAACACTACAGACATGTTACAAGTGGAAACACTTTGTAAGGGTGCAGAGAGAAAGATGATTTACATTTTGGGTTGTTTGATTAAAAAAAAATTAATGTAATAGGAAAATGCACATGTGAGGCCCCAGCCAATTAATTAACAGTGTAGTTTCAATTATTTAGGACAATTGTAAAAAATATTTGCGATAACTAATCCTACATTAAAGCCACTGGTTGACGGAGCCGCTTGCTCATGATTTCTATGCTTTTTGCATCATTATATTTGTATTATGTCCTTTATTAAGCTTAGATAGCAAATATGTGGACCTAAAATGCAACAAAATGTGTTAATAAAAATTAACTAAAGTTAAATTTCATTGTAGTGAAATCCCAATGTGCAGCTATGAATAAAACTAGATATCTCAACTCTCAATTATCCCAATAATCAGGAAATACTGTGCAATAATAATAATACATAAATATTAATTAAAAAGCTTAAATACAAGAGAACATTGCTTACATTGTAGGCATCGATGATGAGTTTGATCACATTGCTGGAGTTGGAGGACAGAGTGCCAACAGCTGACTTGGGAATGAGATTTTTCAGCTCCTGCATGAGATAGAAGATGACGATGAGCTCATCTGAGCTATGCTTCATTTAAAAAAGAGGAATATATAAAGCTGACCTTGTAAACAGGCTGGAACTCCTCAGTTACAGCAAAGATTGTCTGGATGTTGTTGTCACTCAGCTTCTGAACCAGATGAGCAATGGAGGGATAGTCCTGAAAAACACACACACACGTTTTACACCCGAGTGGTGGAAGCGCTTCCTGGATGCATTACGCAGATCAGACCAGGGAGATCTACGCACATAGTAGTGGCTCATGGTGTACATGTTGTTCTCCAGATGGCACTTCCCATCGTTGGGCAGGACGATGCCTCCCAGTTTGCCGTCTCCTGCGAAGTGGAAGCCGGCGTCGGTGGAAAACACAAGCAGACGAGTCACGTTCCTCCAGCCGATTTGTTTCTGGGATCAGAACGAAGATCTTTTTGTTAACAGATTATTCACTTAAAGGCGTTCTGATGTTTAACCCTTAAACTCATCGCTCACCTCGCAAACTGCCACCTGCATAATGGCATCAAACCCCCCTTCTGGAGAGTCCAGGTTGCCTGAGATCTGCTGCTGACTGACCAGTTGGTTAAACTGGTCTCCCTGATCGGTCAGACTCAGGACGTTCCTGTAGCTGAACGGGCTGGTGCAGTTCTGGTTCCCCGTGCAGGGGTTGAGGAGCCTGGCGGGTGTGGTGCTGATGTAAGGCATGACAGTTTTCTCAACAAAGGAGCCAAAACCTTGATGGACAAAAACAGAGGATGTAATGTCAGAAAAGACAAACCGTGCAGGACAAATGCTCCTTTACTGGAGTTCAAATGTCTCCCTCACCAATCCTGAAGTCTGAGGTGATTTCCTGCATCTCCTTCATGAGGTCAGTACCAAGGTTTTTCACATTTTCCAAATCGTCTTTCATGGAGAAGGAAAGGTCCATAAGGTAGTACAGATCAATGGGGTAGTCCTCCGCTCGCTTAAACGTCAGATTAAATGTCTGCGGCTCACCTAAAGGGTAAAAACAAGGCAGCTTATCGGTGAAAAGTTCATCACTGTACAGTCAAAGCTGATTTATTCTATAACATGACTAAATACACTGGGTACACTCTGCAGTGTGAAGGAAAACCCGAGCCTAAGAACAAAGCTCTGGATTCGCTGGTCTGTCTGCGCTAATAGTAATATCCATCAGATACAAGCGATACAGGGCATGTGCTGGATATTTACCGGATCTGAGCGTCAGGGTGAGTTTCTGAGGTTGAATCTGGGTGATCTGATCCGGACTTAGCTTCTCGCGTTTGTCGCTCGCCTTCTTGCGAGTCGTAACTGGTTTATTCTGGTTAACTTGAATTTTTCCACGAGGGTTTTCCACTTTCTCTGGAGCACATTTTCTCTTCTTCAGGGACTCCAGGTCATTGCAGCGTGCCGACTTCGCCTCCCCCCGAGTAAGGTAGGTCTGGAGAGGAGAAGAAGGTGGTGTTAACAGATTATGCTAAACACAACATACTAAACCATTGTTGTTTAAAGATGGACGTATTGGTACTGCAGGAATCAAACCTGGGTTTAAATACACAAATACGTTTGTGAGGACATAACAGTAGCAGCAGTGTTTAAGCATCTTTATTTAAACATAGTCGTGCAACTTTAGGTTAATAAATTTTCGTACACATCTTTTGCAAAGCTAAACAACCAACCAAATGCTGAGAATCACACTACCATGTATAGAAAAAAGGCTACAGGATTAAAGCTGTACATTTGTAGGTAATTTTAAAGGTCTCTGGACTTATGCTGCTAAAGGATGACTGACTGGTTTGTTATTTTTGGCTAAATTTACTATTTTGGGAGGTTTTAAATCTCAAGATATAATCCAGATACTCCTCAAAGCAGTGAAATCCATCCATTTTATCCCACTTATCTGGAGTCGAATCGCGAGTGAAGCAGCCTGAGGAGGAAAGCCCAGACTTCCCTCTCCCCAGCCACATTTTACAGCTCATCAGAAAGAGTCTTGATGAGTTCCCAGGCCAACCAAGAGACATAATCTCTCCAGTGTGATCTGGTTCTCCCCGCACAGGGACGTGCCCGGAACACCTCACCAGGGAGGCGTCCAGGAGGCATCCTAACCAGATGCCCGAGCCACCTCATCTGGCTTCTCACCCTATCTCTAAGGGAGACACCGGCCACCCCGTGGAGGAAATGATTTCGGCCGCCTGTACTCGATATTTCATTCTTTTGGTCACGACCCACAGCTCGTGACCATAGTTAAGGGTAGGAACATAGAGCGACCGGTAAATTGAGAGCTTTGCGTTCCGGCTCAGCTCCTTCTTCACCATGACAGATCGATGGACCGATCTACCTGTTGATATCATGCTTCATCCTTCCTTCACTCACAAATTAGACCCCAAGATACTTGGGGAGGTTGAAGAGCGTGATCCTCTGTAGTTGGAGCCTATCTATCACCCTATTCAAAAGGGGCACCACCACCCCAGTCTGCAAGTCCAGGGGCACTGTCCTAGATGTCCATACGACGCTGAAGAGGCATGTCAGCCAAAACAGCCCCACAGCATCCAGAGCCTTACGAAACTCCAGGCGGATCTTGTTCAGCCCTGGGACCCTGCCACATAGAAGCTCTTTGCCCCCCTCAGTGACCTCAGCCCCCGCAACGGGAGGACCCACCTGCCTTCCTCATCGGAAGACATGTTGGTAGGATTGAAGAAATCTTTGAAGTATTCTCTCCAGCAACCGACACCGTCCCGGAGCGAGGTCAGCAGCCCCCGTCCCCAAGGTAGACAGTGTTGACGAAGAACTGCTCGGTCGACAGCTCCACCCCTCCCTTCACCAGAGTGTCCAGGACATAAAGTCTATCATCGCACTGCGGCCCAGCGCATCCTGGTCCCTCTTATGCTGGAACATGTTCGTTATGGACAATCCGTGCAGACCACAGAAGTCCAATAACAAAACACCAGACTGGTTCAAATCAGGGGGCCCCATTTCTCACAATCACACCCCTACATGTTTCATTATCACCATCAATGTGAGCAATGAAGTCTCCCAGGAGAACGAGGGGGATCCTGGAGGGAGTGCCAGGGCTTTCGCCCCAAGCAGCTGCCCGGCTCACACTTCACCCGACCTATACGCCCCCACTAAACGCTTTAGACTGGATGCACATGAAATCCCACAAAGCAGCAGAGATAATCTGAAACAAGGAATTCAGTTAAAGTCAAAAATAGTGCTTTGACCTAGTTCTTTTAAAAGCACATGATTCAATTAAGCTTTCTTCCTCTTTGTAACCATTCAAGTCAGATGAGTCTGAAGACATAAAAACAAATGAGCGTAATGAGCTAATAGAGCAAGATCTAAATATAATGTACGAAAACAGGTAAAATTTCAGGTGTTTTTGTTTCAGCCAGCCTGATTACACAGAAAAGCGTGGAGCCTTAACGCAGTGAAGGCTGGTAAAGGGTCCACTTTTTAAATGGCAGAAAAGACACCAAATGCGCCTCAGATCTGCAGATATTTCATCATATTTGGTGGAAAATGGCAACGACTAAACATGAATGCAAGAAAAACTGCAGCATGTTTGTGTCTCATAAGCTGATGAGTCAGCAGGTAGTCCTGAGGAAGAAGTAGACAGATACAGGAATGTGCTTTTGCCCCAACAAATACCAAACGTGAAAAAAGTTTGTAGATAATAAGGGTCTTTGTGTAGTCAGGTTTTTTAATTCAGTTTGTAGCACTGACAGAAAAAAAGTGCTGACAGTGCAGAGGCCTAAATTAATATATGCATATCCATTTAGGTGCCCGCTGATGTTTCTGTGCTCACCAAAGCAGTACGTAGCCATGCTAACGGTGTCCTAATGTTAACAAGGTAGGAACTTAAACTTGAGAAGCCTTCAGCTCTAACATTAAAAAGTTATGTTAGTTTATATGGAGGCACAAACAAGTCATTTTGTTTCTTGAACAGGCTGAATCTAAAACTGAACAGAAACATCTACATGGCAAAAATACAGCATCGGTTACCATGGTGATCAGCAGGTTTTAACAAAAACAACTTTGTGAAATGCTTGATTTTTAGCTCCCTGGGCTTCATCCCTCTGTCTTTGTGGGTGCTGAAGATACACCAAACTGTAATGTTATATAATGCAATATAACCGCATAGGGTTAAACTGTAAAAGCTACTCTGTATCTATGGATACAGGAGGAAACAAATCCCATTCTATAAAACGTAATGTAGAAATAAAAAGAAGTCAGGAAATAATTAATTCTGTACGTATTTATCCAGATGACAAAATGAGTAGTTTTAGACATGTTAACGCAGTGTACACGGAGCAGAGAGCTGCTCAAAACATCTGAAAACAACTAATTTAAACTGTTTTATTCAGTACAAATGTCCCGTTGAAACAAGAGACAGCACTGAGGTCAATAACTGGATGGAGAAGTTGTGGTTTTGTTGTGTTTTACTTAAAGAACAAGAGTCATTCATCTCTCTCCTCTATAGTACCAACAATACTGAAAAGTCCAGCTGCACATTTTATAAATGTACTTTCATATTGTGTAATATACGTATTGCAAAAGCTGTCTCAACTCCAACAAATAGTCCTTATATTTGAAGAAGACATTGTTTCTAACACTGCTGTGCATTAATGTACTGTGTGCATCACTGCTGGCTGCTGTCCTGGATGCTTTATACAGATGCAGCAATAGAGCACATGCAGCGAGAGGTGCAGTAATGGAAAGCAACAAGCGGAGCAGAGAAATTAAAAAAGCAAAGGTTGTGGCTAAACAAAACAACATGTCATCTATGTGGAATTACGCTGAATATGTGTAGCAATCACCAGGTGACACTTTTAACCTCTGCTAACACCTTCAGTACGACCACAAGCAGCTACAGCTACAGCCATCCGACAGTGACGCCATTACTGTGACCTCTAATCAGTTCATATGTATAAGCATGGATCAATGATGAGGCCATCAGATATCCTCTGGTTGGTTCATAATGTAAACTGTGCTTCACTTAATTACTGACATGACAGAAACTCGTGATCTAGTCTGATTTCATTCAGCACAGCTCAGAATGCTAAGACACAAGTTAGTTAACAAGAACAGTACAAGTGCCAAAATCTGTTATAAAAATCTTATTTAAACCTAAAAAAAAATAGTCTTAATAATGCTGCAGTGTGTGTTTAATAAATCTAACTTGGATATCTTCCTCCATAATTAAAGGAAATGTTAGAAGCGTCTAATGTTATTTAGCGCCCTTAAATAATTTCATGTAGGAGGTATCAGCTGCCGGGCCAGAGGTATCCGACAGATAGCCAAAGACCTTCTAGAGCGGCTGCACTCCTGGCAAAACATCTGCACAGGATATGTGCCGGTTCAACTCACGTCATCTGTGCACCATCCGCATATCTCCGAGACCTGGATGCATTCCCCACATGACTGTGCGTTTGCCTTGGTGCATATGCTTCCATCTGAAAGAGGCCAAGATGACAAACACATTTTCCATTAGTTCACTAACTCGAACCAGCTTTGAGCCGTTTAAAGAGAAGAGGAAAACAAACACAGCCCCTTGGCCAGGTCAGAGAAGTGAGTCATGCTGGGAAACGCTCCAAGCAGCTGACCAAATGATGACTTCAACCTGTGAGGAAGCCAAACCGACTACCACAGTCATGAAAATGTATACAAAGCAAGTTTAAACCATCTCTACCCATTTTTTTTTATTTATAAACTGATAAAAAAATAATAAAAATAACAGTAACTACATAAAATGCAACAGTGGAAAGAGTGGTGGCAAAGTATATTTAACAATAAAAGATAAATAGAGAGAAAAAGCTGAGTAAAATCTGCTTACCTTGCTCTGCCCAGCTGCCACAGAGGACTGCTGATAATATAACCAGTAAAAGAAGATGCAGATCCATCTGCAAGACAAAACATAAATAAATAAAACGTCTTTTAAACAAAAGAACCTGCAGATTTTCAGGCCGTCTCAGTGGCGGCTGAAAGAAACAGGAAGTAATACTTTGAAAATTACCCGTGTGAGCAGCATCTGTGAGGTATGAACACACAATGTGTGAAAACACAGGAAAATGTGGTTACAACTGCAAATAAGAAGTGGACTGCAGATGCTCAGATAAACATTTGTTATCACTGATGTTTCAATAAAACCATAAAAAAAGTGTTTTGTGACAGAAACTCTGCTGTTATATCGTACAATGAGATGAAATCTGTGTTACTTGTGGGGCAGATGCAGGGATCGGTCCACATTTCCCCATTTCAAATGATTCATCTTCCCTCCGCTGGGATCAGCTGCCACATCATCAGCATTTCCATGAACCAACATGTTTCCTTTCTCACTGCATTTTGGATATTTTTTTAGATGCATGTCAAGACAACTATTACCAGGAAGGACATAACAGGGGAAGAGATGCTAAAGTAGCTAAAAGATTTACAACTAAAGAGCAGAGAAAAACCGTAGTTTCTTTGTTTATGTCATAGCTGTGATAACAGCTACATTTCCCTCCTTCAAACATCAGCAAAATAATGTGCAAACAAGAAACTAAGAGTGTGAATCCTTCAGCAGTCCTCTCAAACACAATCCAAGCTTTTGAGCTTAACAAAGCAAAAGGAAAAGCTCCAGAGCTGAACTAATATTCACAAACAGATTTGGTTTGAGTCGGGTTTTAACCCCACATAGGTTACACATGCTACGCTTCAACAGTAAAATCAAAGCACACTAAGCTGGTCTGCATCCATGTTTGGTCAGGCTTCCTGAATCTCTTTCCCAACACCTCCATTGACACACGACTACACAGCACTGAAAAAGGAGTGGACCGAAGCTCCATTTACGTGCCTCAGTGGGAATCATGCAGGAAATATTCTGTTGAAACCAGCTGAGTCAACAAATGTCTAGATGTAGCTTCAACCAGTTAATCAGCTAATCAGGTTCAATGGATCAATGTCAAGGTTTATACAGTTAAAGTAGCAGCCAGTGAGAAACTAAAGTGTTTGCTGCAGTGATGTGGGACAGAGGGTTCAGCATATCCTGTTACATACAGCCCAATGGGGATGTGTGTTTCCCATCAGAGCTGCTGGGATCTTAATATCACGCTACAACCAAACAACCATGGAGGAGACATTTTCTTCTAATGTTCTCATTTCTATCAGCTAGGAAGAAAAACTTGTGTCACATCAGGACACGCATCATAATGGATCATAAAACTCAGGGTAACACCAACTTTAAATACTTTCTTCCCCATTAAGGTCCCACCCCAACATTCCCGAACATCAGCTCTGTTTACAGCTCTGGGATTCGTCCGTCACAGGGCTGCAAATGATGGCAGATTGGAAAGCATGCAGTCTCCATTATGCCGAGGGAATGGTATCTGTCTGAGGATGATTAAACAACCTCAAATTAAAATCTAGAAGATGGACTGCCGTCCTTAAAGACCCAAATGTCCGGCCTCATGATTATAAAACCAGATGAGTACAAAACTTTGTGCTCATTCTGTCATAAGTTTCATTTTTCCTTCTTTGTTTTTAGGAAGAAAAACTGTTTTATTGTGAATAAAATTTTCCAAATAAGTGTATTAAGATCAGAAAGAGTTAAAAATGTGATCGATCGAAGCAGAAAACTGGTTGGAAAGAATCGGGAGGACATTGAGATGTGAGCTGCTTCCACCCAGTCAGCATAACGCCTGATAAGAGCCGATAGCTTCCAACGCAAACAGTCCGGAGGCTTAAAAACACACCAGCCTGTGGTCAAACTGGCATGAAGACGTGAAACAGGCACTAAACAGAAAATGAGCAGAGATACATGTGTGTTTGGGAGTGTTGCATCTGTCCTTTTTAGTCCTCTTGTTTATGAAATAAGCCGCTGACTGAGAACCTAATATTTAGAGGAGCACGTGTAAACCGTGCCTCATCATGACTCTGTATGGTCAGGCAGGAGATAAAAGATGCTGGGAGTCATACGTGTTGCTCAAAGTCATTGTTCTATCATCATCCACGGCAGCTCGGCTGGAAATGAGCCCAGTGTAAAAACTAAAAGAACAAATGTAAACGCATACAATATGGATGTTGTGATTAAAAAAACATGTGTGCTGCTTACAACTCAAACCACCATGACAATAAATGTCTTCTGAAACAGACTCAGATACTTTGTTCATTTAGGGAAATGAGTCGCTCCTCATCTTTTCACAGCATGTATCTGAACTTCTTTTCATTTCTTCTATAAGACCCAGTAAAAGTGTTTTATCCAGGTTGTTTTCTCAGCAGCAGCTGCAAAGAGCTGAATGAAACTCAATCCACTGCAGTTGCTTTGTCACACTGCTGCGAGGGTCGGACAGTTCAGAGACGCCATGATTTGATCTGAGGTCTCTAAGTACGCCCCAGGACCCACAGCCAGCCTCTCTGATGGAAATCTGCACATTCCTCTGGAAACAATCCTCTTCCTGTCATTTTTCTGCCTACTTTGCCAATTATGTCTCAGCGGTGAGTGAGAAAACAGGAGATTATGGGAGTGGATTTTATGTGAGAATGTGTTACAAACATAATCTGATAGCACGTACATTATATACATGATGACTATATATAAAATACGTAGGAATGTTGTTCATAATGACCTACACTACATATAAAAGTGTGACTAGCATACAGAGCACAATGACTTAGTTGTTTACATCCATTCAGCTGTATGAAAGGCCTTTTTATCCATCTTTAGATCATCAATGTAGAGTTTATCTCATGGTACTAAAACCTTACAATGAACCAAACGAATGAATCATGAACCAACAAGCTTATTGCTGCGTGCTTTTAAATAAATACACAGCTTTTCTGATAGTTCCTGTGATTTATGTGGGCCATGCAACTCTGCCTGCATCCAATTCAATCAGCTGTGATGACAGATTTAATGTGGATGGATAACAAGCACCATCTAATATCCCAGTCAGATATCTTGCAGCTGACAGACTATTCCTTCAATTATGCAACTTGCCCAGGAACGACAAAAGAAACCCAGCAACATAAATCAAACAGCACTGCACCTAGGTTAAACGTTGTGCTTTTAACTCGTTTTGATAGCACACTGTCATCAGTTATGTGCATTACTGGAAACATCACCACCCTGCAGCATCCAGGATGCAGGACAGGTTTTAAATTAGCCTTTTTAGGGGAAAACCTTCATTAGTCACCATTCAGATTGATTCACATTTACTGCTGGACAATTTGCTTGTAAAATTTTAATATATTATTCAAGAAAATCCGGTATTATTATACAGTTTTGTAGCAAAAACATGCATCACCACTGTGTTCAGCGGTTCTCACTGATGAGACCATTACTCACCCAAACTGTATATTTCTGTCACCAAAGTGAAAAGTACAGACAAAAGGGGTCTCAGGCTGGAGCAGCTAAGTCTAATTAACTGGACGTATAGCCGGAGTGCAGGTGTTTTAAAGTCAAAGAGGTCCATTATCCCATTCAGAGAGAAACACGTTCATAAGCCGAGCAGATCCCTGACTCTTCTCTGACATGATGCTTGCAACAGAGAAGCATAGCGTTGCTAAAGGTGGAGCACATCTGTGAGTGTTTAGTGGTCCTAACAAAGTGTTTAGGTTGTGGGTGACCACATGGCTGAGCTCACAGTGCATGAGACCAAACCAGGTTGCAACAGCATCTGGCAACAGTGTTCCCAGCTTAATGTTTAGCTAGCAGCCCTTCGAAACACACACGAGGAAACATGTTTAAACAAGTGTGATGAAACAACAAGCGGTTTTCACTTTGACGCGTGGAGGGTCAGA
The DNA here is from genome assembly GCA_037177535.1 of Pseudomugil gertrudae. Classification (NCBI taxonomy): domain Eukaryota; kingdom Metazoa; phylum Chordata; class Actinopteri; order Atheriniformes; family Pseudomugilidae; genus Pseudomugil; species Pseudomugil gertrudae. The sequence continues at coordinate 22,264,023 of JBAMHV010000008.1, forward strand.
CAAGTAATCCAACACGAGATGGACCAGCATCAATGATTCAAAGTAAAAGCACAAACAATAACCTCTGTGTGTGTATTCACCAGGAAGTGAAAGTACTGCTGATGGTACCGCAACCTTTACTGGTTTCTCAAAACTTTCCTTCTCATGCATTCAGGGTAAACCACACTGCATCTCTAACTCTAAAAGGTGACTCAGTTTTTTTCTGTAAAAAGAGAAAATAACAATCCCACCAGATAATATTAACTTATTAATTTCATTACAACTGACTAGAAAATAATCCCTCGTGTGATTTCACTGCTCTCTGAATAACCAGAGCAGTCTTTATCACATGCACGCATTGAGCATTGTGGAGAAATATGGGTGCTTGACTATTTTGCTATAATAAAATCTAGTTTAAAAGCAGCGTTTTTGTTTAAAAGATGCTAAAGTTTATGCTTTCCCCTCATCTGTAATTAACTGGCTACCTATTCAGCTGGATGCTGTCAGCTTTCATTCAGAGCACCTCGTCTCAAACGTGCTCCAACTTTTCTAGATAAAATCTTATTTATCAAACTTCTGAAAACTTATTTAAATTAGATTTCCAGTACAAGCCAGACCACTTCTACATCTATGGATCTGAAACTACCTCAGCAAAGCACGCAGATCTCTCATCATGAGAAACATGGAAGGCAGAGCCCAGGACAGGTCAGCGATCTGGTGGTTTACTTCCTCTTTCCTCTGTTTATGAGCCGGTGAGTCGACTATTCTGTGCCCATCAGCTCTCCTGAACGATGAGGCATGACTCTTTGTCCATTTCCTTCATTAACACCACACCCAGGCTGTGTTTTTCATCCATCAGGCTGTAGAAGGATCAGAAACCTGCTATAAGATTACAAACTAAAAGCGGCTTCGCTTATTTAACAAGGTGAAGTTGTTTCTTTACTCTTTCCTTTCTCAGTGATCAGGATAGGTTGCTAAAACCTGATCTTTCAGGATAAGGGCAGGATGAGACAGCGGTTTAACACATAACACATGTCTAAGAGTCATAAGAAATCCCAAAATATTAGTCTCATAAAATGTAGGAAAAAAACTATTTACGACTCATAAAATGTTTTTTTTCCAATTGTACAACAAACCACAGGACCCGTCTGGGGCTTTAATTATCATATGGAGGAGATCCCAAACACCCAGACCCCCTCAGAGGGGTGAGATAATGCATTCCAGCTTGGTAAACTCCACACCGCGTCACGGAAAACTACGCAAGGCAGACGATTCTTCATCCTCGTCCTCTGAAGTGGACCGAGGCTTCAGTCAGCTTGATGTGAAGCAAGTCTGACATCTTTTGTAACTCCGTCTCATTCCTGCCAAGCTTTTCTCTGATGCCTCTTTATGGAGGAAATGGTTTCTGTTTGGTCTGTTCTGGAAAACTAGCCTCTATCAAAGCAACCGAGCAGCAGTCGAACAAAAACCCCCACCAGACCCAAACTGCATCCCATGGGGTCAGTAAAAACTGAATATAACAGGACTGTCACCTGTTAGATAAACATCTACAAGCTGATTTACCAGGAAGTCTTTGTGAAATGCAAGATTTCTGTATGTGCTGTCTTCGAGTTTCATCTGCAGCTGCTGTTATTATTTCTGCTGTTCACCAAGGCCGCTTCCCAGAGTTTTCTGATGATTTAGGTAGCTTTGTGTGTGTGTATGGGTGCCCAG